>JAOEHX010012865.1:0-24599 GCA_025448015.1 Bolborhynchus lineola
AGTTCCAACCCCCCTGCCATGGGCAGGGACACCTCACACTAAACCATGCCACCCAAGGCTCTGTCCAACCTGGCCTTTAACACTGCAAGGGATGGAACATTCACAACTTCCTTGGGCAGCCCATTCCAGTGCCTCACCACGCTTACAATAAAGAACTCTTCCTTATATCTAACCTAAACTTCTGTTTAAGTTTGAACCCATCACCCCTTCTCCTCTCACTACAGTCCCTAATGAAGAGTCCCTCCCCAGCATCCCTATAGGCCACCTTCAGATACTGGAATGCTGCTATGAGGTCTCCACACAGTTTGTCTTCTCCAGGCTGAACAGCCCCAACTTTCTTCTATCTTCATACGGGAGGTGCTCCAGCCCCTGATCATCCTCATGACCCTCTGTCTTGCGTTCAGCAGCAGCACCCATTTTTCTCCTCCTTAGTAGCTGGTGCAGTGCTGTGTTTTTGACTTTCAGCCTGGGAACAGCACTGATAACACCAACGATTTTAGTCGCTGCTCAGTAATGTTTTGGTTTGACCAACGAGTTTCTGAGTTTCATGCTCTGCCAGGGAGGAGGGGAAGCTGGGAGGAAGCGGAGGCAGGGCACCTGACCCAAACTGACCAAAGAGGTATTCCATACCACAGCACATCACACCCAGGATGTAAAAACGGAGGGCAGAGACCCAGAAGGGTGGGGGTGCACTGTGTGGTCAGGCTGCGTATTGGTGGTGAGCAATTGTATTCTCTTCCCTTGTATTTCTTTTGTCATTATTATTATTATTGGTGGTAGCAGCAGTGGTTTGTGTTATGCCTTAGTTACAAAACTGTTCTTATCTCAACCTGTGCGAGTTGCATTCTTTCAATTCTCCTTCCCATTCCCCCAGGAGCTGGGGGATAGAAAGTGGGGGGAGTGAGTGAGCGAACTGCATGGCTGACTGGGTGAGGGGCTTAAACCATGACACCTTCCTCTGAACTTGCTTCAACAGCTTCATGTCCTTTTTATGTTGAGGACACCAACCTGTGCTGTAGCACAGCATAATACAGCACAGCACACCATAGCATAGCTATGGTATTGCATAGGATGGCATGGCAAGGCATAGCACATCATAGCATAGCATAGAATTGCATGGGATGGCATGGTATAGCAGAGCATGTCATAGTACAGCACAGCACAACACAATACAGCATAGCATCACATTGCATGGGATGGCATAGCATGGCATAGCACAACATAGCACAGACCAGCAGAGCATGGCATAGCATAGCACAGATATAAAAGATGAAAAACAGAAAAACATAAGAGAGCAGCTCTGCTGTATTATATGGGCTTCAGCATGAAATGCCTGGAAGTTTAGGGGCTCTGTGGAATTATTCATAGCTGTCAGTCAGAAATGTATTTAGCCACAACTTTGAAATGACAATGTACTTCAGAGCTGTGTGTTATGATTTCAGAACTGACAAGAATAAGAAGGTGCCAGAGGTGGGGCATGGCTGTGAGAGTCTGTGTGGGCATTCCTAGGCTCAGTGCCATGTTGCAGGCTGGGGACAGAGGAACTGATGAGACACAACAGAGACCATGCAGGTAGAAAGGCTGTCAGAAAAGAACACTCACCAGGCTATACAGCACGGCTAATGCAATGTCTTTAGCAAGGTTAAAAGCACCTTAATGCTTTGTCTTTCCTCCTAGGAGGTTGTAGCAAGAATAGAATCATAGAATCAACTAGGTGGTAACCATAGACTGAAACACCTTGTGGTATGAGGAGAATGCTGGGGGCACATGCTTCAAGGTCATGGGTGCCAGCCACCAAGTGGTCCCAAACATGCGAAGCACAAGAGTTATGAACCCAGGTTTGCAAAGCTTGAAGCATAAATGTCACTCTCCTGATGGCAGCGCCATTGCTCAGGGGATAGAGCTGAGGACTGTAAGATAATACAGGTACTGGAGGGAGCTGAGGGACAATTTTGTCACAAACATTGATGAGATGTGGAAAAAGAACAAAAATAAGGACAAGAAAGCAAATATATGACTTGCAACTTACCAACTTGATGCTGTATTATTACTATTGCTATTTTTTTTTTTTTCTGCTAAGAAATGATGACAGTTTCTTCATACCATATACGAAGGATAACTCAAGCTTTTCAAGACCCGAACTGTACCAGGAAATCAAATGCTCAACTACCTGCTTCTCAGTAAGAACTTCAGCTAGAACATTGTAAAGTGTTCTTTTCCCAGGTCTCTTCCACTCTCTTCTGAGAAAAAAAACCTACAAAACCCAACTGAGAATAATTCTTCAGGAAAAAAACTCACAGACAACATCTCATAGAGGAGAGGCAGCAAATGATCTCAGTGACAGTTTGCATTTATGCACCTCCAGATCATTTTAGATGGTGTCTAAATCCTTCAAAAAAATACAGAAGACTGCATCAGAAAGAACATCAAATGATTTACAGAGAATTTAGACAGCTTGCACCTGCCTCAACTTGATGAGGTAGAAATCCGCTAAAATTCATGCCCCTCATTGCAACATTCTCAAAACAGGGTGCAAGTCTATAATGAAATCCTAAAGAAATAAAAAATTCTTAGGTTATTTGTAAGAAAATTCAAACACACCTTTATTGTGTTAACTTTAATCCATAAAAACATCTGCTCAGAAAAAGAAAATGAAATGGCAAGGATGTTTCTGCTAATGAAGTTTTTCAAATACCACTCTTTTCTCCCAGCTTACCCCAGAGAAACCAAAGATGCGATTGCTTATTCTTACCATTGTCAACAGCTTTCAGATTCACCCTAGAGATGAGGATGGTTCTTGAGGGTCAAAACCTGTGTGTTTGAGTAATCAGTGATAGTGTTCTAATAGTGTATTATACTAATACAGTACGAGAGCTCAAGTGCTCTTGTGATGTATTGGCACAATGTATCATCTGAACCTCACTCCTCTCATGACATATTGCTCAAAATCACAAGGAAAACTTAAAGATGGCCTTCAGTAGCCCTAGGCCTGAAATTCTGCTTTTGGACAAAGACTGATTTTCAAGAAAACTGAAAATAAAGATGAAAGCTTGCAGTGATGCTGTAAAACTCCAGCACTGTCACACCTCTGATTCATGTTAGATTCTGAATTTAGTCCTAAGAACAGTCTGCCAGTCAGTTTCTTTCTTTTCTACGACAAGGAGTGACAGCTCTGCTACAAATATCAATTGTCAGGAATTTCTCTCGATGATACATATATAGACTAATATCAGCTATCACCAACCATATCCCCCAAAAGTTCAGCTGCCTTTCAGAGTGATTTTTATCTCTGTGTCAGAATGTTCCAGGATGCACACAGAAGATGATCTGTATACCCACAACAGGCAATTTGGAGCATCAGAAAGCATGCAGGACTGTAGTCCGATGCTCATTGCAGAGATAGTGTACTGCAGATGCACAGACCAGCACAGCAGGAAATGATGGAACCTAATGTGATCTGCTACCCAAGACAAGCTCTTGTGATCAGCATGAAAAACAGAAAATATGTTTATGACAGCATATGGGCCACCTGGCATCAGTGGAGACATTCTCAGAGGTTAGTCACCTTTACTACATTCATTATGTTCTTACACAACACCAAGCTTCTGATTTGGAGAAAACTCCAGGAACAAACTTGCCAGCGACGTTTTACGTTGACAAGCAGGTATTCTTTATTGTGGTGCCGGAGGATTGTAGTGATAGGATGAGGAGTAATAGGTTCAAACTTGAACAGGGGAAGTTTAGATTGCAAATGAGGAAGAAATTCTTTACTGTAAGGGTGGTGAGGCAATGGATTGGGTTACCCAGGGAAGTTGTGAATGCTCCATCCCTGGCAGTGTTCAAGGCCAGGTTGGACATAGCCTTGGGTGATATGGTTTAGTGGGAGGTGTCCCTGCCCATGGCAGGGGGGTTGGGACTTGATGATCTTAAGGTCCTTTCCAACCCTAACTATTCTATGATTCTACAACACGGGGGATAGCTCCCCCTAAGGTGTGTCCCCATATTGCTGCACAAGCCCTCCTTATATAGCCGCTGGGCATACATACATATTCATGAGGCTACGGATGGATTACCATTTTCCAGAAAGTTCCCCACACGCATACAAAAATGTGGTGGTGGTCTCTGAGAGTCTTTTACTTCTTCCAACACTCTTCAGCACTTCTGGAAGCCTTTGAAGCACACCCAGTAGATGCTTATACCAGCTTAATTGGTTCATTTACACCATAGACATAGCAATCATCCTGTCCTTCTACTTATCAGTTAGTTTAACTGCAGCCCATCCTGGACCCCTGCCATTCCAGATACTCCTTATCCTTACATCCTGTTCTTATAGCCTGTTTTTCTTGCACTCATTTTCTACTAAGGTCATAAAGGCCTAAAACTACAGCAGTTTATCTTATACAAGAATTCTCAGTATGTTCTCTAGCTGTAGTCTGTTTTTTTTCCGTGAATTATGCAACTCAGTGGTTTCCACTGCTACTGTTACAAAGCAATCAAACTTAACATTACTTAATCTTGATTCTAAAGGTTTATATATTTCATTTTGTGATTTTGTGCCCCCTTTGTCTCATCCCACAAGGAAAGAGCTCTTTGTATCCTGTAATTTGGGCAGTTACTTCATCTGCTGTCTTGCAAATGTGGATCACAGTATTTTGAGGGATGAACTTTGTCCAGTAGATATTAAAGTACCAGCTACCTGGGAAAGGATCATCTTACAGAAAACACCATCTGAACTGGCTGTTGCTGGCAGTTTAATTGGCTTACCCAGCACTGAATCAGTAGTTTCAATGATTTTGATGTGATGCTGTCTGTCACTTTCTAAATACGTTTTTTTCAATTGAAGGTGGGGATATATTAATGAAGCCAAGTGTTCTTCCTGGATGGGAAGTAAAGAAAAGTCTGATGGGATGGGTTTACCACTATGTGCAATGTCAAGTTAAATTTTTTTTTTTTTTATTCACATAACTGAAAAAATAAGCAAAACATGAGAAATAAGCTTTCCAGGTATGCGGATGTATTCTGGTTTTGTTTATTTTTGGGGAAAAAAGCAAACTTTCTTTTTCCTTTATATATTTGCCCACTGTTTTCCTTCTTTTTTTACCTTCTGGGGCAGAAAGCATAGAAGGAAGATGAACTGAAAAAAAGTTTGAAAAAATAGCAATAATCCTAAAATGGAAAATAGAGAAGTGAATGTTTGTGAGGTTTCACAAACTAAAATGACATGCTGGTGATTTAAGTTGAAACAAAAATCACCAAACCTCTTATTTATGCACTTTTAAGTGTGCAATTGTTTATTATGATGAAAATGAGCATTATGAAGTCTGAAGAAAAATACTTTTAAATAAACAAGTATTTATAAATTTCATATATATATTTATGGGCATACACTTAATGGACATACACATATAGGCATATGGACAGAATGGAGGGTTCGGAAACATGTGGAGTATTTTTGAGCCCCCTAAGATATTTTCTGTGGCATCCTAGAGCTGTGTATTTGGGTTTTATTCATAAACTTTGTGTTTGTGGGAACTTGTGGACCTTCTATTTTCCACAGAAGTGAATGGGATTTGAGCATCTGCATCTCTAAGCAAGATGTGATTATATCATGACTTTGCTCAGTATTTCTTTTACAATAGTCATCAGTGGTACAGTTAAAACATTAAAATATGAATTGCCATCCTTGTGGCTCTGGTTAACGCCTTTCTGTTTACCAGCTCACTGTCGTTTCACAGTTAACACCACACCTCTTTCTGTATAAGACAACACTTTACTGCTTGTGGTCTGGCAGAAATGCTGTGGAGTTTATCATCATGTCATGGTTTAACCCCAACCAGCAACTGAGCCCCACGCAGCAGCTTGCTCATTCCCCAAAGGTGGAGTAAAGAGTAAAATGAGAAAGTAAAATAAGTAGAAGAGTAAAAATGAGAAAACTCGTGGATTGAGATAAAGACAGTTCAATGGGAAAAGCAAGAGCTGTGTGCACAAGCAAAGCAAAACAAGGGATTCATTCACTTCCCATTGCAGACAGGTGTTCCGCCATCCCCAAGAGAGCAGGGTTCCATTGGGCCTAACAGTGACTTGGGAAGACAAACACCATCACTCAGAACATCTCCTCCTTCCTTATTTTGCCAAACATAGATTGGGCCCCATTCTACACCATTATTGTCATATGTTAAGAAGGACTTCATGTGCCTAAAAGGCAAAAGTACAGGATTTTTAGGCTAAATACTGCAGGGATCTGAATTCACTCCAGAAAAGGAGGCATTTGCTCAAAATGATTTTTTTTTCTCTTTTGGGGCCCAGTGATGCAAGCACAGAGGCCAGTTGCTGGGGCTGCAGGGGCTCAGGTCACCCATGTGCAAACCTGGTGAGAGATTAAGCCCATACAATGTCAGGAAGAAGGCTGATGGTAAAATGAGTAGGGAATGAGAGTGGACATCAGCTTTTGTGGCAGTGTTTTTGCTATGAAGGTAGCCCAAAGAGACCCCAGACCCATTCCCTTACTGGAGAAGAAAATGCTTATTTCCATTTCAGAAAGGAGATTTTAACAAGTCATTGCAGCAGAGTGAGTTTAGTTTGACAGAGCCTCAGGATAATTATACACAATTTGGTTTTGTTTAAATATGTTTAGCACCATTGTTTCTTTCCCACATTAAGGATTGATTTGAGTGCTTGGCTGCAGCAGTTTTCCTTAATTGCTTTAATCCTTGGCCTTAAGAAAATGAATACCTTAAATTTACACTTGTTAAGTGCACAACTAATGAAGAAAAGGCTTTAGCAGTCTTTGGCAGAACAAAACTGTATGTAAAAAAAGAAAGCAAAGAGAAAAAAGTGAGAGGGAGAAGCTAATCACCAAACTATTCTGTTAATACTTATTTTAATCATACTGCCTGCCCTTCCTGGCAGACAGAGACATTAGGCTGCAGAGGCAGGAGGCAGCTATCACCATCAAATGGGCTGATACTGAGAATTGGGCCCAGGAGTACAATTTGACTTATCAGTTTATATAGACATAAAGCTTCATTGTGCGCAGATGCAACTGGCTTTTTAAAAGTCTATTTCCCTCCTGGTGATGTGAGAATCTGCTCCCCTGTCTCCTACTGTTCCCCACCCCTCAAATTCACTAGATAGGGTTTATAACCCTGCACAGGCTGTAAATGGTAGTGCAGGGACAGGTGGGCTTCAGCAGTGCCATGAGCAAACCACAGCCACCAGCCTTCCCAGCTTCAAACCACGAGCTACCCATCAGGGTGGAGGGAGTGAAGAGCTTTAACTCTCACACTGGATGGTGTCCCTTTGCAGGGAGTTTTAAAATGCCCGTATCACTGCAAAGTCTTCAGAATTATTAAATCTCTGTGGAATTAAGTGTGTATGTTACAACGCAGAGGATGCTCAGAACAAGAGAGGAGCTAACAATGTGTCCTTGGGGGGCAAAAATTAGACATCTCCAAAATTTAATTAATTACTAGCAATGTACAGCCTGTTCTCAAAAACAGCTTGTGTAGCTATTTTCCATGTATAGGAAACTAACTTGTGTGCTGACATCTTTTGGCTGAAAATGCCTCCCAGTGTCGCAGAGAGTCACTGAAAGGGTTTCCAGTAGTGCAGTGCAGCATTTTCCTTGAATTTCAGCTTTTGCATGCTGCAGAATGCAGGCAGTGTTTATTGGTGCCCACATTGAGCAGTGGCATTTGCTGCTCCAAGAAAAAGCAAGCTTTAAAATCCGACTTGACTGAATTGCAACCTAATTATATCTATCCAAGCGCAGGTATTCCAATAGTCAGGGGAATCAGGGAAGGGAAGGAGGCTTCATCCCACATTACTGGATAGATACAGCACTGTGTATGGGGCAGGCAAAGAGCCCCTTCCTGTATTTAACTGGAAAAAGTAATCATGAGTTTGTGGTAAACATAAAGGCAGATCCTGCCAAACATTTATAGCTCCCTTTGTCTATGTAAATTAGTTCTGCATGCTTGCAACTTGCTTCTAGGGATTGTAACCTCTGTGGAAGTGGGAAGGTATTGTAATACATGGAGGCTTTAATAGAAGAAGGTCTATTTTTAGAATATCCTTTTTCTTGAACAAGCACTTTTTCCTTCCTTCCTTTTTGTAAGGAAAAAGGCTGTTCTCCTTCATTACATTTGTGGTTTTGAAGTGGCAAATACACCCAACTGCCAGATCACATACAGCATAGGAGTTATGCAGGGTTTTCTTCAGCTGAAGCATGATTGTGAGCAGTAATTGAGATTAGCTCCCCAGGAGAAGGGACTCTGCTCTCTTCCTGATTTTTTTTCTCAATAAAATAGTTGCACTTAATGCATTTATGAGCAGACTCTGAAATGCTAACATACTTTATTCCCATATCCATGCCATTCCTGTGGCAGCCTTACTGAAGAAATAACAATGCGTAAAGCTGCATAAACACTTCAGGTCTTAGGTGTCTGCTTCCAGGGGCACTTTCAAATTTTATTCTTGAAAATGATTTCATTTTACACTTTTACATCTGAAGTGCCTTGGTTTGGAGATCTTAGAGTTTGGTTTTTTTTTACCTGTATTAAGTAAGTTTCCTACCAGCTCTGTGAGTGCATTAAGGTGTGGTTGTGAGAGGTGAAGGGACAGGGTAAATTTATGGAGTGAGTTGAGGTAAAATGAACCTCTAAACTGATTTGGAGAAATCTCCAGGAACTTGTCAACAAAGTTTAAGTTGACAAGCAAGTATTATTTATTGTGGCAGCAGGAGACACAGGGGATCACTCCTCCAAGCATCAATCAGGTTGTGATTATATTGTCCTTAAACATACATATTCATTAGATTACACACATTACATCATGTATGCTTTTAGAGAATGCCTCCCTCATGCGCACTAAAATGTGGTATTGGGCTTTGGGACCCCTGGTGGTTATTTCTTCATCAGTTTGATTTAGGATTGTTGGTGTATCAGTAACTATCAGGTGGTTCTGGCAAAGCTTATCTTAGTAATTTCCTTTTCTCTGTAGTTGCTAAGAAAACCTAACTTCCTTGAAGTTACTTATTTACAAGCCTATTCTTCAGTCAACCCCATTCTTCAATCTACTCTATTCTTCAGTCAATCCCATTCTTCAAAACAAGCTAAAAGAGGGAGGTGGACTGATCACCAACCTAGAGCTACATGGAGTAATCCAACACAAGAAGTTCATGCTTCCTTATAGGGAACTGTGGCTCTAAGGCAGCTGATAGATATGCTGGGATGTACTCCCCAGCTTTGAGTAGCATTGAAAACTTGGATGAATCCAAAGAACTTGCTTCAGCTTTTTTTTCTGGGGAATAATACTGTTGGCATTAACAAAATCAGACTGTCACCCTTATTATTCTGACCTAATTTAACTAAGGTCTGTGAGCTGTAGCAGCTGCTGCTCTCTGAAGGTGGACACATCAGGTATTTTAATAAGAGGTAACCTATTCCTGTTACAGTGATTTTACTAGGGCTGGGGGTCTACCTTCACTGCTGTGGTGTCTCCTTGCAAATATATAGGGGAAAAATTACAAGAATAAACACATGTATGGAGTGCCCCAGCTTTTTTTGTTCTGGAAAGGTACATCCAGGGAGTCCTTCATCGCAAGTGGATTCTCAGGGGGAGTTTTGTAAAGAAACATAAGCAGAACAGCCAGCACCTTTAGCTGCTGTTGACTTTCAATGTAATTCAGATGTCTAAATGCCTTAAAGGCTTTTGAAAATACAACCCTTTATCCTTCTGTATTAGGTTGGGGTGAGCAGTATTGACACTCAGGAGGTTGTTATTGACATGTGATTTTCTCCTCTCATCTTCCACAAGTGTATGAGGCTGGATTGCCTTCAGCTGCGTGTGAGCAGTGGAGCTTTGGATTGATGTGTCAGCACTTCATGTTTCTAGGATGCTGTCCTGGGTTCAACAGTAGCAGTCATTTTTCTCTTTCTTGATAGCTGGTGCAGTGCTGTGTTTTTGACTTTCAGCCTGGGAACAGCGATGATAACACCGATGTTTTCAGTTGCTGCTCAGTAAAGTTTACTCTGACCAAGGAAGCAGAGACAGGACACCTGACCCAAACTGTCCTAAGAGGTATTCCATACCACAGCACATCATGCCCACTATATAAACTGGGAGCAGTTACCCAGAAGGGTGAGATCACTGCTCGGTTGTGCTGTGTATTTGTTGGTGGGTGGTAAGCAGTTGTATTCTCTTCCCTTGTTATTTCCCTTATCATTATTATTATTGGTGGTAGCAGCAGTGGTTTTGTGTTATACCTCAGTTACTGTACTGTTCTTATCTCAACCCGTGGGAGCTATATTCTTTTGATTCTCTTCCCTGGGAGCAGGGGGGAGGAAGTGGGGGAGTGAGAGATCTGCTGTGTGGTACTGAGTTACCAGCTGGGCTTAAACCATGACAGATGCTCTCACAAACAGGTGCTGAAGGAAAATACCAGTAGAACAGGGACAGTTCCCAGGTTGGATAATGTGCTCCATTGGTTAACATCCTTTACTCTGCTTGTAAACATAATGAAGCTGAGAATAATCTGGTGTTTTTCTGATACTTTCACCAACCTCTTCTTATTTTAAGCTGCTGATATTTCTTCTCTGGTGCTACTTGGTAATCCTTTTTACACGTTTATTACTGTTGCTTCTTCTCAAGAAATAAATTTGCTGAAAGTAAAGAAAGTTGCTTATTAGGGCAATGTAATTAAAGGAAAAGTAGACATCATGCCAAGTTCCATTTTCTCTACAAAGCGCCACCTTGGAGATTGCCTGAAACTCAATTACTTATTGCTATGCTTATTAGGGAGAACAATGTGCTGAAATGATACTAATAACCTTGTTTTCTACACGTGAATCATGATAATACTTTTCTCTTTAGTGCCTTAATCACTATATGTAAAATGAGTCTATTTCTAGAGAGGGAACGGAGAAGGTGGGCCACATGGTGGGTATTCTCCGAATTGCCACTGTCTATGGAGAGTTTTGTGTTTCCTGCTGGTCCACCATAATTTTTGTTTTTCTTTCCTTTAAATTACATGGAACAACACTTACTAAAGAATTACTTCTTGATAACCAGTTCTCCTCGGGTGAAATGAAAATGTTCATCCTCTGCCTTGCTCCTATACTTTGGGGGAAAGAATGTGCAGTATCTTCTATGTCTTAGCCTCTTCTTCCTTACCCCATGGTTTCACCAAGGCAAATGACTTCTGCAACAGAGAGCTGCCATTAATACTTGCTAAATAACCTTGTTCCAATAATTAGTCCACTGCCCGTCTTTTCTCCCCAGTTTGCAACCTTGATATCTTCCCACTGTCCTCCTAATACGATGTCTGTGGCTTCTGTGAACAGGCCCCAAAAATCCTGTGTGCCTGTCTGTTGGGCTGTGTTACAGGGACCTGTGAATAGCTGTCTTCTGTCCAGGGCTTTGGAAGAGATCTGAAGCCAAGAAGGAAACATGATCCTGCCCCTCTACTCTGCTCTGTGAGACCTCACTTGAAGTTTTGTGTGCAGTTCTGGTGTCCTCAACATAAGAAGGACATGGAACTGTTGGAACAAGTGCAGAGGAGGGCCACGAGGATGATCAGAGGACTGGAGCACCTCCCGTATGAAGATAGGATGAGAAAGTTGGAGCTTCCAGTATCTGAAGGGGACCAATAGGGATGCTGGGGAGCGACTCTTCATTAAGGACTATAGTGATAGGCCAAGGGGTAACAGGTTAAAACTGAAACAGGGGAAGTTTAGATTGGATATAAGGATGAAATTCTTTACTGTAAGGGTGGTGAGGCACTGGAATGGGTTGCCCAGGGAAGTTGTGAATGCTCCATCCCTGGTGGTGTTTAAGGCCAGGTTGGACATAGCCTTGGGTGGCATGGTTTAACGTGAGGTGTCCGTGCCCATGGCAGGGGGGTTGGAACTGGATGATCTTAAGGTCCTTTCCAACCCTAACTATTCTAGGATTCTATGACGTACTCTCATCCAACCCACAACACACATGCCTTCCTTTGCTCCATGCTCAGTGCTCCCTCTCTAAATGCACAGGCCACCCCAGTTAAGTGGCTATTCCAACAGAAGTGAAAGACAGAAGTCTTTGATAGTAAGTAGGGCCAAAACTGTTATGGGAATATAGGGGAATTGCCTGAGATTCAAGCTCTGTGTGGCCAAGCTCATCTGAGTACCTGTAAATTCCCTGAAATTCCTGGTCATAAATGCCACAAGCAGTCATAGAATAATTGTATGCAAACCTCACTTCTGATCTGAATTGTGGATGGAAGTGGCTGAATGTTGAAAACATCCAAGGAAGAAGGAGGGAGGTCATTTGTTCCTTAGCAAAATGGATGAGTGCTACTGAGAAAACTGCTCCCAGAGGAGAAGTGGAGAAATGTAAGGATCTTCTCTTTTGGTGCATATGCCTATGCATATGAAGAGGAGAGGAGTCCAAGTATTATCAAGGGTCTTACATATCGTGCAAACTACAAATTATGGGTCATATGAACACACTGTTCCTAAAAAATGCTGGTTTTGTCTTAGAAGGAAATGCAGAGCTGTATAGTTAACCTTTCCTTCTCTCTCATATCAGAATATTTCAGTTCTTTTACGTAGAGCAGAAGAGGACATGATTGAAAAGTCCTACCCTTTGATGTTTGTTTGTTGCATTATCCACTTTTCATGGCTCTATTGTTCCAGAATCCTATTGAGCAATTCGGACAGGAGTAGAAACCTCCACTGTTGTCAGTAGGGATTTTTTGCTTCTAAATCATACAATTTGGCCCCTGTTACTTCACTTGAGGCCAGATTATCAAAAGTGTTGATCACCAGCTTTCCAAAGGCTTCTCACCTCCCACTGCTCAGCACAGAGCAGCTCCTATTGTGGCCCTTTAAGGACAGATTTGCAAAATATCTCAACAGGTCCCTTTCTTTCACCAAAGAGCTGAGCCCTTTCCCAAATCTGTCCAGCTTTGTTTAGTAACAAGCTGGAAGATGAAGACTTGTGACAATATGGCTTTTAGCACTCTCTGATATGGAAAATACAAAGTTAAAAACATCACAAAGGACTTGAAACAAGTGTTTGAGAAAAGACAAGCATCCGTATTTCAAGATCTGCAAATTTTTATGGGCTTGATAGAGGATCTGGGAGAAAATTTGGGATCTGAACAGGTTTTCCTATAATTTACCACTAGGAGGTTTCCTGCACATTCCCATGCAGCAGCTGGCAGGCAGGATGCTGGAGCAGAGCACAGATGTGCTGAGGCAGCACAGCAATTCCTGTGTTCCCAAAAATGCATTCACTTAGCAAAATGTGACTTGCAAGCAAAGTAGCACAAAGCAGCCATTATTCTTCCACCAGCCTTCCCAGGAGGAAAAAAGGGGAAAAGGAAAAAAACAAGAGATTGATTTTCACCATATAAATGTGGGTTGAGTTTTTCTTTTGAAGTTGTAAACCCAAGATTCACCTTGCATGCATTACACTGCCTTGTTCTGCAGAGAAGCTTCCCTGGTGTGGCTAGCAAGAAATACCTGTGCAGAACAGTCTGTGTAACCTTGGAAGCTCATGAGTTCATAGGTGAGTGGTAGTTTTTGACCTGGAAGTCATTGCAGGCAGGTGGAGAATGAGACAGGGAGAGGGTATTTCCATGTAGGCCTTTTGGCTTTAACCCCAGGCAGCACTTGAGCTCCTTGGAAAGCAGTTCAGATGCTGTGCATCTTGCATGTGTCTGATGGAGGCAAAGGAACACCAAAGCCTCAGCAGCCAGTTCTGGACCTGGCACAGTTCAGTGCAAACCAGCCATTTGGTTTTGATCTCTGGAGCTGCACAAAATACCTTGTGCACATCTTGCCTGAGACCCATTGGGAACTTAGGATGAACTTTTCCTTTGGTTATCCAGCCTCACTTGCATTTGGTTTCACTTTGACATGAGTACTTTCTGAAATACTGAAATCAATGAAAAAGAAAGAAAGCAAAGGGGGAGGAGCAGGCCTGGGAGAAGTCTTTATCATTGTTACAGGACTGTGCAACTTCTGTGATTTTCCCTTACTTTTTTCAACAGTGTGTAATTCAATGGTTGCATCCAGAGCATGCTATTAACTTTTTTTTCTAATTATGTGACCCCAAAGCTCATTAATTCCTTTTACTAATCCCCACTTGATGCATGTGTATGTGTAGGGGATTGCAGTGGCCAAAGAAATGTTTTGGATTTCATATCTTTACTTCATCCACCACATTATAGCAAATGACAGTTGATTCGGTCTTTCTATAGATCATTACCAATTGTTTTCAACCTTGCAGATAGGGCTGTTATGACAAATCTGTCATATCCTAGAGATCCTATGCAGCTTGTTATTTCTGTGTGATTTATTACACTCACAGTAGAAATGTTATTAACGAACATTGGGGAAGCAGTGAATATATTGAGAAATATCAATGTATCCTCATGTTCTGGCTTGCAGTGGCAGTCAGTGACCCATCTCACTGACACTTACCTTGTTAACATTTTGATCAGATGGCAAATTTGTCATTTTTCATGGTAACAAGTATAAGTTTGTACAAGGATTACAGAAACATAGGGAAGATAAAGGATCCCTTTCTTAGTTTTTCCCAGTGTGGTGTAATCAGTAATCTTCCTAGAAAATGAAATACTTTGTGAAAAAGCTTATCCACTGGAAAATGTGCCAGTGTTAGAAAGCTCAGATTTCTCTTCATTTGAGGATTGAATGAGTTCTCTTTGCAGCCATTACTGACACTTTGATTAACACACCAAATCAAAATGAAATGATAATATAGAATGAAAAGGTTTATAGTTGGATTTCCTCTCCTTGATTGTAGTGGAGAACACAAAGGTGTTGCAAGTAAAAGTGAAAGCATATCTCTGTGAACAACAGAGTACAAAATAACTGCAAACACAATATTGCACATTTCTCCTACTCCTCATAGTGAAAGCTTTCTCTCAAGCTTGCTGTCCGCTTTGCAGCTCTCCTGTTCCAAAGTGCGGGCATGAAAATTGTGCTCAAAGCACAAGTGGGCTACACAGAAGGGAATTACAACCTCTCATGTAACAGAGTCATTTCAACATTCCAGTGGCTCTTCTGCATAACCCACAAGCATATAGCAAAGGGGGCAACAAAAAAAATGGGGTGTTGCCTCTTTGGACAATACAGCTGTTCACCATCTCTGTGTATGGAGTTCCATAAGGGCTTATCCGTGCAAGGGATGTGTAGGGCAGCACTGATGTAAAACCACAGAATCATAGAATCATTTAGGTTGGAAAAGACCTTTAAGATCATAGAGTCTAACTGTTAACCCAGAACTGCCAAGTCCCAAACATTTAGGGTTAGTGGAGGGAGGACTAAACTGTGCCTCAGTGCCATATCTACACGTCCAGGGATGTTGACTCCACCATTACCCTGGGCAGCCTGTCCCAATGTTTGACAACCCTTTTTGTGAAGATATTTTTCCTGATGCACAATCTAAAACATCCTTGACAGAAGATTTGTGCATGACTCAAGCTTCAGGTCAGGACCAAACCAGACCAAATCCAACAGAAATAGCCCTCCTTCTAGGACTCACATGAAAGTTGGTTGACTTCATTCAGTTATTTGTCTTCATTCAATTATTCTCTTTCAGTTTCATCCAGTGAAAACTTCTTGGCTGCCTTATTGCAAATATCATTGAGCCACAAATAGCAAGTGACAAATGCAATCTCTCAGTTAACACAATGGAAAAAAACAAGGGGCTGAACAAACTGTTCTTCATTTTAACCTGATAGATTAAAAAAAATAGAGATTAGATAGATCTATAGAGCACTTAGACTTGAGTTTTACTGAAATACTGCAGCTTTTCATTCTCATCTTTACCTAAATGAGTAGGGAGATCTGATCCTTGGGTGGGTTTGGCTTTATCTTGTTGCTGCTTTTCTGACTTTATAGTACATTGTAAATATTTTGAACATATTATTAGAAAGACTGAAATAGTACTCAGAGAATGCACAGGGAAAACTGCTTCAGTTGTGTCACTTTGGTCATAACAGTGCAGCTTTGAATAGTTTGATTCTTCTAATGTTATGCATAGCAATGAGATAGTTCAGGCACCAGAAAACTCGAGCAGCAAGTCTTAGTGCTCTGCAGCAATTTGAGGAAGCACAATGTCATCTACTAAAAGGTCTAATTGTTATGATTAATATTTAGCGTAGGGAAGTGCACAAGTTACATTTACCTGCTGAATTGAATAAATTACTTGATTTTTCATTTCCTTTTATTTTTAACATCCTCTTGAATAGCAGAAAATGTATGAGTACACATTTGCTATAGCTGTATCTCTTCTGCTAAAGGCTCTGCCTCTTAAAAAGTTGCTCTTCAGATGTCTGACCCAGGAGAGCAGGTGGGCAGCAGCACATTTGCTGCTTGCTGAAGTGTGAGATGAGCATCTGTAATGGGGGGCACATTTAGGTGTACCAAATGTGCAGCTGCACCGGAGAACAGAGATCAGACAGATGCAGGAGTGGGGGTGATAAGATGAAGGGACACAGGAGGGAGTTCTGGGAGGTGACAAGGTTTCCTTCCTGAAACCAGGCGTGGCAGGGCATCCCACTAATGCACCAGGGCCTGATGGAGCAACCTGCCTTTTTAATATTGCTGCACCAAAAATACAACTGCTTGATAATTCTTGTCACTGAATAAATGATTCTTTTCACTGAAAACAGAGGGAATTAATTAAAAAGGAAAAAAAAAACTTGATTTCCAGCATGTATTGCTGAAGGAAGTTGGGGGAAATGTTTTCTGGGAGAAGAATTAATAGTGGAACAGGTACAGTAAGAATAGGCAGTGAAGTAAGTTTAAGAGTGCATGTTGCCGAGATATTGCTGCAGTTTGTCTTTAAGATTGCACAGAGAGCTGACGCATTTCTCTAGGTCTTGGTGACATTCATATAAAAGAAGTTTCCTGAATCATCAGCTTGAAATTTCGGACAATGGCTTCTGATAAAGGGATGTTGGAAATCTTTACCTTCTGAAATGGGTGACTCATTTGCTGTTATCTCCGTTGAACAGCTGAGATCTTGCATTTAGGAAGAGAGATGAAAAATTATCATCTTCTGAATGTAGCATATTGCTTCCGATTCCAGGGAGGAGAGGGGAATTAATGTTGAGGATGGTTTTGCAGTAATTAGTTTCAGATGCGAGGGGCTGAGAGTAAATCCCAGCAACCAGCAAGCAGGGGATTCACCAGCAGAGCAGCTGAAGGGTGGTACTTGTTCTTTAGGATGTGCAATCAGTGTTGTTCACCGTTTGCTCCTTAGTAATTAGATCAAGATTAAAAAAATAATAAAAAAGAGCAGATTATTGCTGGAATTCCATTTATGGATATATCAGGAGTTAATGTTAAACTCTGAAGGTGGTTAACACTTTTGACTGAGTTAGCATATGGGGGTAGTTAGTGCCTGATCATGGGAATGCAGACCACCAGCTTCTGTTCAGTGCATTGGGAGCTGAAGACATCTGTGCTCACACAGTCTTTTTGGAGTCCAGTCTCATTCCTATATAAACCAGTGTGAAGATATATTTAGCTTGGTTGGCATTAAACTAGGCTCTTGAGTTAAAAATTCCCCAGGGAGTACATACGACATAGCTGAACCCTCTCTTTCCTCTTTATCTAAGTGATGGACCTCCTCCCCTTAGGCTGTTGCCATCTCTCTTTTGCTGTCATTAATACAGAAGAATTTCCTGGCCCTGAATCTTGACCCTCTTGTGCACCCTGTTTTATCAGACCGTAGGGTTTGCTGGCTCTTGGCAGAAGAGTGTATTATCAGACTGTGTGTTACATGCTGGCATATTGCACCCTCTGTCTTTCTTAGGAGTTTTGTTCAGTCATTTAGGTTTTATATGTATCTAAGATATATTTTCTTTAAAGTCCTCCTAATTTGTTTGGGCTTGAAAAGAATGAACAAACATGCTTGCCCTCAAATTTCTGTTAGGGCAAGCTTTCAGGTAATCAAAGGCTTAGATGGTAAAATTTAGCTGCAACTGCTTTTCATTTCTCTACCATAAAAACCAAACGCACACATGTCCAAAAATTCCAATCCAAAACAAAATCCAGCACTCTCCACCCACTAAGAAACAAAGTGCTGTTTAGTGAACATCTGTAATGTCTGATGGCTTTGGGTAATTGATTGCTAGTGGGCTCAAAAACTTGCAGGCTTACAATGAGGGCTTGCTCCTGTGATGCTCCAAAATAGGAGTTACATTGAATAGCAGTTTTGGTATGCTTAAAACTAGGCTGCAGTACATTGCGCCTAGGGAAGCAGAGATCAAAACCTCATAGACTTTGATAACCAGTGAAAAGGCTCCTTACTAGAACCTCTGCATCTGCAAAGATTTTTCTCTAGATTGAACACAGCTCTTTGAAGCAATATGGTTGAATGCCTCCCAGTTTGTCAATTCAGACCCATGTTTGCGGTGCTGGTGTTTCCCACACCCTCCCACCTTGGGGGTGTGCACATCAGAGAGAACTGGGGGTTCTAGGAGGGTGGACCCTTTGGGTTTGTTGAGCAAGGTCAGAAGATCAATCAAGAACCAGTTCTTGACTTCAGCTTTCAGGCAGTTTGCTGGAGTTCTGATTGGTAGGACATCCTCCCTGCTTTGGCTACTGAAGCAGTTATTCACAGTAAAGGCTGGTTTTATCCTAATCATCAGTATACTAGAAATGCTATGACCTCCTTTTCAATTTATTTGTTTTACCAGGAATTAAAAGGTAAAGATTATTTCAGTACAAAGCTGTAAGTTGCTAGATCTCTGATTTCTCCTCCTTTACACATCCTCAGCCTTATTCATACATAACTGACAAGGAAGCAGCAGCAAGTGTGAAAACAGTTCATCTTGCAGCAGTAAAGGTAAACCAGCATCAAAACAATGTTTTTGTATGTGTTTTTTTTTTTGTATTTCTGGCATCCAGTATCAGTAGGGAGGTTGTTGTCTGAAGCAGAAAAATCCTGAACAGGGTATCTGAAAGCCAGGCTGTTACCCAGATGAGTCAGAAGAGCACTGAACTCAAATGAGTTCATAGACAAATACTGAGTTTTGCTCAATGCAAGCTTGACAGCCCACTTAAAGCAGGTCACTGTCCTTTGCAAATGGACATGTCCTGTATCTCTCATAGCCATGATATTATTATTTGATGGATTTGAGGTTGCTGTGGCAGAGAAGTCCATACATTGACTTCTTGCTAATAGTGCTTAACATCTCTATGAAACTTAGTTGTGTTTCTTCATTTCTTTATTATGGGAATATTGCAATCATGGCACTGCTGAAATGAAGATGTAATGCATTCCCTCCACTGCCTCATTTTCTGTTCCTAAGAAAGCCTTCACATGGGAAAGATGAACTTTGTTGTGGGCATGAGATATGTAACTTGGCCAGGATTTACAAAGAAATTAAAATGGTTTTCTGGAATTACTTTTATGCTCTATACTTCTTTTTTGCTTTGTGGTGAGCTGGCAACTCTGTAGCATGAGCTGAGTGGTTGCCATATATATGTGGTATTATTTGTCTGCAAATGCCAGATTGTCTTGTCAGAAAATCAAATCCACACAATGTACTTTCCTTGCCAAGAATTATGTAAAGTTCTTTTTGCTTTGTTTTATTATTTATTTATTTCAGTATATGAGGTCTACTACTATCTTTGTTTTGCTAGCATGTCTTGCTTCCATTTCTGTTCTGCCAGGATCATCCTGACTTTGTTTTGCCAAGAATAATGTATATCACTTCTGCCAGGAACCCGAGAGCACTTCTTTCTTGCAGAGTTGCCGTCTATGGGTCTTTTACATCAGATAGGGAATGTTGGTGAATCTCAGGTGCTCAGTGCAAAGACTGTCTGTAAGTGCCACAGAGAACACCCACATTGCAGGTAAAACTTCAGGCTGGTTTTGACAGCAATTTAAGCATGCATTTGTTTATGTGGAAAAACAATTCGTTCCATTGGAAAGTATTTATTTGCCTTGCTTTGTTCCACTAAGACTTTTATTAGGTATTTGGTGCTTGTTTCTTTGGTGTAATGCTCTTCGGTTAGTATCTGAGTGGACTGCAAAGATAAGTAAATCTTTTATTGCCACGAGTTTTCAAATATTTACCACTAGAAGGTAGCACTTCATATTAAAAAATGGTGTTGGCTTTTCACATTGGAGCATGTCGAATTGAAAGGATGTGTAGTGCGTAGTATAAGTAAGGGGTTAAGACAGAGATGTTCACTTTTGCTGTAATTACCGGGGTGGCTGCCTGCATACCAAAAACGATTTTAAATACACTGGACTGGATGAACTGATGGGAGCAGTTTGTCAGAATGATGGACTTACAAATACACCAGGTATTTTCTGTCTTTTAATGTATAAGGCTGTGTAATGCAGCATGGGCTTTCCCACCTGAGGGGCATGTGTGCCAGTTGTCATGGAGCTTGGCATTGCTCAGCATGGCTGCTTTTCCAGGCCAGCCCTACTGAAAGAATGTGATTTGCTATGAAAAATGTGTGGATGGGGCTTGACTTTGCGCCACCGGGCAGATTGGCGAATTGCTTAGTCTGCCTCCTGTTGCTTTATCCCAGCCAGCAACATTGAAGCCTTTATGATTTTGCAGGTCTTCATTAGAAATAGCTGTTTCTGTGTTTGATTATTGAGCCCATCTGGGGAGAAATGAGCCTTTCATCTGTGTATTATGAGGCCATATCTAAGCACTTTGATTCCATAACACACTAAAACCAGACAAACTTGCTGTTCAATTACATTTCTAGCTCATCTCTCAGTTCTCTATGAGCCCTGTCCCCAGCACATAATGGTTGGGGTTAAGACATTCTTTTTTGTTGTTGTTTTTAATTGCTCTTTTACTGCTAAATGCAATTTTTGTAATTGGTTACATTACTCCAGGGTTTTATTTTAAAGTAATCTAACTGTGAAGTTATTCTACATATGCTGCTCTTAACATTTGCCTATTATTTGGAATAATTTCATTAATTTATCACCACTGTTTAGATATGTATTGTTTTTATAACAATGGCAACTGAGTTAAAACAGACTTGTTGGGCTAAAGGCAAAGTTTGCTTCACTAAATCAAACAGCTTCCTTTTCCCTCTCTGTTACTATATATTTACTCAGGTTTTTTTCCTGTGTGCTCTATTAAAAATGGCAAATATTCTGGTAAATAAATCGAAATTATTTTGATTTTAGAGTAAAAGTAATGGATAATGCTGAGACTTTAGTTTTTTCCAGTCTAATTCTAAATTATTCCTCAATATTTAAGCACCTAATTACTTTTTCACCTAAGTTTAGCTGTAATATTTGGTGGTGGCAGTAGTGAGGAGAGTAGAAGTGATGATTAGCTCATATTTCTAGTTGGTACCTGGTCTATTTGTCTCCTGAGTCTAAAGTCAAATGGTGGGGTAAGGATAACCCAAAAGTCAGTACAGTCTGTCCTCCTGAGCAAGAGCTTTGTAATCAGGTGCACAGGGCAAATGGAGATGTTTGATGGTGGTGCTGGTCTCTCATCTTCCTGTTTTCCTACTAGTGCAGTGTACAGAGACCAAGAAAATGCATAACATGGGAGTTATGGGCAAATGGCTTTCTTAAAGGAAAATCCCCCTTGAAAATGGGCTTCTACTGTAAACAGGCTGTACTTCCATGAGTACAAATAGAGAAACACTGAAATATTTCACTGGGTATATATTAAAGCTGTCTCTAGGGGCAGTAGAAGAATGGCTTCCTTCTGAATGCACATGAAGGGAACAGTCCACAATTTATTGTTTAATAGCCCTGGCCAAACTCTTTTTTAAATGAATACATGCATATATTTCTGGGATTTGGCATGTGAAAAACCTTTGTATTTATCTCTTTGGGTATGCTATTCTATTAACATATAACTGGTACTGAGACCAACCTTTTTTCAGTTGAATAACTTCCATTGATGGTCATGCTGGAAGAAACAGAAATCTGAGTTAAGATATGCATCCGAGAAGGTGGCTCAGGTTTTCCACTGGCTGTTAGCAGAGAAAGAGGATTTACATACCAAATGATACAGGCTATATTACTAAAGGAAAACCCACATTTTGTCTAAACTAAGGAACAGTCAGGGGTTTTCTCGTAGCTGATCAATTCAGTACATAGAAAATGGTCCTTTAAGAAGAAATAAACTGTTTCCCTTAGATTCCACTCTTAATCACATGTAACATACAGTAAATTCATTTTGCTATAGTGTTAACAGAGATTGCAAATAGTTACTTTTCTTCCAACATGTGGTATTTTGAAGATTTCTCACAAATCACTGTTTTTTAATCTTAAGCTGAAAATTGTCCAGAAATTTAACTAGGCCCAGGCTTGCACTGTGGAAAATAAAGAAGAGGATTGCAGCTCTCATAAACCCTTATCCATGAGTAATTATCTTGTTATGTTAAAGTGCTTCTCCTGAATATTAAAATAATGAGGACCAGCAATCTGAGCAATACTTTGCTCAGATGTTGTAATTGGCAGGGGGTGTTAACTGATTAAATGTATTTATATTGCTGGCTGGCTAAAGAAAAGGATGAAGCACTTGTAATAGCTGAAATTTAGCAAAAGCACCTATTTACTACAGAGGATAAACATATAGATGATGGTATTCCTGATGGGCTTATGGCTGGAGACAGTAATCGAAATGCTTACTGTGGGCATCCAGCATCGCTCAAGGGGGACTTGTATAGAGGGCTTTGACAGAGGGTGCAGGTAGGAGGGGCTCTCCCCATTGAGCTGAGTTATTCAGCAGTGGTTATAGCTTCACACCATGCAGGAATCCCAAAGCCACTGGGGATTGCTGTGGGGCACAGGGAAAATGCACAGGTCTCTCTGCAAGTCTGCAAAGGGTAAACTTGTGGTGGAATCACACTGGGAGTTAGTCAAGGCATAAAACTGTCCCCAGCCTGTGTTTGTGTACCAGTACTGGGCTAAAACCATGCCCTGTGTGCTATATTCCCGGGATCTCACTCTTACCCTTGGACAGTGCACACCATATCCAGCATTGGTGTGTGCTTCCTTCCCCTCCCCTGCAAAGAGCTGCTGCTAATGTCTGGAAAGCTCTGTGCCAACGGCTACTTGCTCTTAATTCAAAAGTCTTTCTTTATTTCTCTTTTCCTTTTTTTTTTTTTTTTTTTTTTTTTTTTTAGTTCATAAGAAAGACTTAAAAAACTTTCTGAAAAACTGGCTATTGTCTGATTTCTGAAGTAATCAATTTTGGATTCAGCCCCCTGTAACAGTTTGACATTTCAGGGTCAGCAGAACAACTTCCTGGCAGATTGAAAAGCTGTGTTTCTGGGCCTGGGGTAGATTAGAGTACAACTGGGCCAAAGAAAATGAGGCTTCAAAGCATCTTACTTCTATTTCACTGTTACTGGAAAAAGCAGGAAAGGCCATTTGTAGGGAGCACGGATGACATAAACCATGCCTTTTTCCCTGGTTCGCTGTCTCCCCTTCTGCTTTTTTCCTTCTTTGGTGTAATCCTGAGCATGGCCGTCACTTGGGCTAGAGCAACCCAATAGAGGGTGGATCAGTCACAGCTTCTCTCCAGAGTGTCCCTGGGATGGGCAGTCCTCTTGGAGGGGTGGGACATGGAAGCAGGGAAATGCATTGTCCATCCAAGCTTGTTCTCCTCCTGCATCTCCCTTCAGTTCCTTCCCCCTTCCTCCCTCCTACCCCTCCAGCTGGGTTCTCCTCTGGTTTTATATTCTCCTGCCATTTCTCCTTGTTTTCACTGCCATGCCTGAGTCTACGCTCTCATGGCAGCACAGAACAAGAGCAGTCTTTTTCACAGCTAAGGGCAGGAAAGAGCCCATTAGCTGCCTCAGACAAAATCCATCTCCCCTGCTCTCTCCTTCATTTTAGCCTCCTCATAAATGAAAATTCAGTTCACTAGAAAGGACATATGTTTACATTCCCAGAGCTAGTAGGTACATGTGTATTGGGAGCGGGTGCCAGGTTATATAGACACATGTCACTTTTATTCCAGAATCCCGTTTGGCACCTGGGAACATCTTCCTGCTGTAATGCTGTGGAGGTCATTACTATACCCTGTAATCCTCGATGAAGGTTTTCCATTTTCATTTATGCACAGTAATAAAATACACATCTCAGCATCAGGCATTAGGATTAGTACTGACAAGGCTTAAGCTGAAATGTTGTAAGGATGCACTTCCGATGCGAATAGAATAGCTAGCACACAGTGTGCAATTATGCTGGCTTCATGGAGGGAAGGATTTATACTTGCACATTGTTAATATCACAGTGACACCACCGGCATAAAAGGAATTTTATTAAACAAAAATAAAGATTGAATTAGTTTTCCACTGGAGTGCTAATCTGGTATTATTAATTTATTTTAAGCTTCTAATTTGATAACCCACCACAAGTGTGAAATGTCCTGTCTAATGTCAGTCTTTATTCCTTCAGCAAAGTTGAAATTCTGGGAAGCTGTGACATGGGGTTGGCTGGCTGGGTTAAGGGCTGGGAATGGTATTTGAAGGCTGTGAAGAGAGGTGCCTGGGCAAAAGCCTGCCCTTCTTTGCTGGTGCATGCTCTCAGAGGATGTGTGAGGACTGAATGAAATGGAAAAG
>JAOEHX010012866.1:2854-13803 GCA_025448015.1 Bolborhynchus lineola
GGTGTAATTTTAAATATCAAAATGAGGACAGAGATTATTTAAACCTCTCAACTATCACAATCACAGGCTTGAAAAAATTTTGAAGGCCTGAGAGATATAGATAAAGCTTCATGCTGCTAAACCACAGGGCAGACCGGCTATAACCTAGGGCCATGTTTAGAGTAAAACAATTAAGACACAACTGAAATTCTCCTTCATAGTGACACTGAAAGCAAAGCGTATGTGTGATATGAACACACATCACGCTGTCTGCAGCTCTGCATGACATATTTTTGAATGAAATAAATTATTAAAAAATGAATGTACCTTCATTACTTATTCTTCAGCTGCTCTGCATCCCTTCTTGTAATTAAGAGCATTGGCTAGACTAAACACTGTGATTAAAACAGTGCACCAACTGCACTTCTAAAGAATATGTAATTTTTTGCAGTGCTGATTCTTTTTTATTCAATAGTGACACTTAAGGGATATTATGTCACTACTTACAACTTCTTACAGTTCGTTTTCCACCACACCTTTTTAACTTTAATTGCAAACAACAATATCCTATTTGAGACCCTGGATGTATTCATCAGAACAGATTTCTGGCACACCCTTTGTATAAAGAAATGCTGAAGTTAAAGTGTTTTTTAACATTCTTGAATGACAGTGCTATTGATGAAACAAAGCTTGTAAGGCAAACACGCGACTCTGTGCCTCTGTGCTTAACAGGTTAACTTGCAACTTGAGTCATGCACAGTGTACAAAACAGGTCTCTGAAAAAAAATGCACTTACCTGGTATGTAAACAGCACTTCACTTGGTGATTTACCCAGTTTTCCGTTGATGTTAACTTCAATTTGACCTTGTTTTGGTTCATTCATTGGTCCAACTTGACATACAATCCTAGGGAGAAAGAATGCAAGTTTATCTCCTAGAAGTAACAGCTGCAATACCAATGCAATGTATGTGACCTACCACACATACCACCAGAAAAGCACTAACTGTGCCTTATCCTACACAATGTACTTGAATGCTGCCTCACATTCCCAGCAGAAACACCCAAGAATAGTTTACTCTTCTATCTAAAGGTAGGTAAAATTGAAACCTGAGCACCGTATACAACAGCTATTTTAGCAATGGGTTTGTAGAGATCCCTTCTACAGAAGATTCCAATTCAGCCCACAAGTCAGAGAACTGCTCCAACCCTACACAGGGGTTCTACTGGACCTTGTGATATTAAAAACCACAAACAACTCCCTTGCCGTAAGACTCAGACTGCAGCTATCTCACAACTTTTTGTGATTTAACTGCTGATACTTTTGTTGTGCATCCTGCTATCTTTCATCTTTAAACTACTGTATTTTCATACTTAAGATCAAATTCCCTTTATAATTACTGTTCTCTGGGAATAAAACCACAGGCAACCCCCACAAAATCAGAGGTCTAGGACCACTGGCTAAGAAAACACTGCCTTAACTAACATTGCTGCAGAATGATAGCTAGGATGTTTACATTTTTATTTCAAACAGGTAATCCACAGAATACAAGTATGAAAATGCAGTAAAGATTCAGCATACTTGAAAACTGGGACAAATGCTTAATGGAGAGCTGATAGTACAGTTAGATAAGGACGTATACAATGTTTGTTGCCTGCACAGGCAGTTCCATATAGGACACACCATGAGGATCACTACTCATTTCCGTTGCTTTTTCCTTGCAGGATTATTGCTGGTTTTCCGTAAGCAGTGCATAGCTACTTAAAAGGAAAACTCAAATAGAAAAAACAAAACAAACCCAACAAAACCCCCAAATTACTGGGTATAATGTGCTTAAATCGGGACTTATAATAAAAGGATTGTAAAGTCCCTCTGCAGATCACTCCAGACTTTTCTGCCTGGGTACTGGCAAATGGACAAAATTCTTTACATTCTTGCATGTCCTGGCATGTGTACGGCTGCCTGAGTCTGTTCCTCATCATCCTTCTACTGTTTTCTTGGAAGTTGTATCTTCTTGTCAGGCAGAAACAGGAAATGGTGCCTTTGGAGGAATTTTTACCATATGTTAAGCTAGGGAAAGCAGCCGGGGGCCAGGGCTGGGAGGTGTGTGGGGGAAACACTGTACCATGGCTAGCAGGAATTTTAGTTGAGAAAAGTTCCCTCCCCTCCCCAGTATTGGCACTGCCTCCCTTCCCCCACATTACAAATGGAAAACTACAAAGAATGAGAACATGGCTTCTTGAAGGCCAACGATTAAATCATCGCAGAGCCAGAAAGCAGCCTTAAGTGCCTTAAATCTCGCTGCTTTCCTGCCCCTGGGAGCAACTGTCTCCTAAAAATGATTAGCTTTTCACTGCAGAAGGATCAGGGAGTAAGACTAGGCACTTATTAATTTTGTTTAAAATTCAATTAAATAAAAGAAAGTAATCATAAAACAAAAGAATGTAGGAAGATAAAGAAAGAAAATTGCTGATATCTATTTGGAGATTTTGAGTAAGCTCTTTTTCAAGGCTTCCTTCCCTAATGGAGAACATCCTTCAAATCCTCCTAATTTGTTGATAAATGACATTATGCAAGTTGCATTTGTTCGCACCCATTACCACCCTGGCAGAGCTCAGGAAACCAGTAATGTTGCTATGATACAAGGAACCAGTCATTTCACTTCTGGCTCCTTTCCATGTATTTAAAAATATCAAAAAGCCTTAGAAAAAGCCAAGAGGCTGGGGAAATTCTTGTGAGGCTATGCTGCAATTCAGTGTAGCTTTCGCAAACACTGAAAATAGGGAATGGGAAAAGATGACTGTATAAAAGTTGGGAATTTTGTAGATGGTGATGTACATGTAAGCACAGAAGTGACAGCAATGGATTTGGGAAGCACTAAGAGATAAACAGGTATATACACATTCTTAGGTCCTAGGTGTCTGGGAAGCTTCTAAATGCTCGATCCATAAACTGACTAAAGCTACACATTTTTCAAGAACTAAAGAAACCACTTAGGTATCTTTAAAATCCCCTTTGAAACATGCCACAGAAGTAGCAAAAAAGTTACTGGAGTACACTTCAACTGGAGAGAAAGAAAGACAAGGTTTCAATTAAAGCTGCAAATATCAAATGCGAATGAAAGATCACAGTGCTCAAAACATGCTATTACTCTTAATATTACTACTGAACCTTCATGCTATGTTTTTTATTAGCTAATATCAAAAGTATATTTCCCTTTTGAAATTAGATGCTCAATCTGTACGAAACACCTAGAAGAATTTAGGCACTTTGTTTTAATTTTTGGCACTGCTTAAGAGTGTGACAGGTTACCTGCAAAGCATCTACCAACCTGCTTAGGCCATTCAACATCCATGGGCTTGTTGTTTCTGGGATGAAAGCCACCTAAAGCTAAAGCTATACCTATACCTAAAGCCAGGCTCTTCCCCTGCCCACAGGAAAAAAGCTTTGTGGCTAGACTAAACCATAAACATTTAAACTTCCTCTTGCTTTGCCTACTTTCTCATAAATCTTGCATGCTTGGTTGCACTGTAGTTCAAATTTACCAAAGATTTTAATGACTAGGTGTACACCTACAACATCTTTCATTTAAAAACAAGTAAATAGTCTTGAGATCTCTGCAGTTATAGTTTATGAAAGCTTTTCAAATAAGGGAAAAAATTCAATCAATCAGAAGCAGGATTGCAGTACACTATTGTCAATTTGTTGCTGTATTAGCAATTTTAAATATTCAAATGTCACTATGAAATATTGCAGGTATATCACACTAGTTCCTTCTTCTATTGATAACCTTTTATAATCACAGGAAGATCGTCATCTTCTGAAAATGAAGAGAGATTCCTTTTTTCTTCTAAAATCTTATGAAAAGTATCCAGCAATTACCTTGTGGAGACAGAGTAGAACTCCTCTTTGAAAACACATTCTTCGTCTGCCACTGTTATATGTTTCACATCTTCTGCTGTTATTCCCAAATTAGATCCCATTATGGTCAAAAGAATTCTACCATTTAGTGGTCCCGTTTTAGGTTCAATCTGTGTTTGCATGAGAAAATGTTAAAAAAAAGCAAAATTAAATACTTCACTGACCATGTCGCTCTTCCATATCATGTAAAGCTACTTTAACTTACACACATTTCAAAAGATGTTTCTTGTAGGACCCATAAAAAACATGCTATTTAACTTCTCAGTTAATCATCTATTAGCTTAGAACCAGTATCATCAGCTACAGATTTTGTCTCCTGTGGCACACTGTTACATACAAAACTCTTCCTTGGTGTTTACTCTTAAGTTTGCATTCTCCAGTGATTTCGAAAAGCAAATGGATCAAGCTCCACTCACATCAGAACAGTGTAGCTTCCTAACACACAGTGCTGCCACACACAATGTCTTCAAAGGTTCCTCTAGTACCCTGATCTTCCTTATTGCACCAAATAATAGGATGCTGCACTACATGGGCTGATGCTAATTAGTTAACTTGCAATTAAAATGAGGGCTGAGAAAATCCTGCAGTTGCAGTGGACTCCTCAGGTTGAAATATGACCCAAACAGGCACTTGAATTCTGAATATTTGCTGGGAGACTCACCTGTTTCCTATGTAATATTTGCAGTGCCGTCAGCAAGACCTTTTCAGGTCTTCAGCTCTGGAGGGCTGCAAGTTTACCATCAAGGATGGTATTGGGAAGGATGCAGAGTCCCATATGCAGTAATTGGAAGCCAAACAAATGCAGCCACTGAAAGTCTGGATTTAAATGTCTGCTACATCAAAATCTGAGCTTCTTAGATCTAAGCAAGTCTGAGCACAGTGGCATGGTTGCTGCTGCTCAGTCCAGGTCCAGAATCACTTCCTCTGTTTTCCCACTGGTTCAGCTTCCTGAAACTTCTGCCTGCTGGCCATCCCTTTGCACTCAACCATAAATGAACTAGCTGAAAAATGACTCAATGGCTTGTATAAGTTTCCAAATATTTTGTTCAAATCTGAGGCTAACAAAAGCTTTGAAAGAAATAATATTTTAGCATTTAATCCACAATCATGTACAAACAGTACCCCAGGTGAAAACACTTGCATTTTTATTTTATTTTCCTTTTCCTTCCTATTCAAATAATCTACATCTGAGCACAGGTATCACACAAGTATTTTTCTCGACACTTCCCGTTGCGAGTTTAGGGTGTTTGACTGCCTTGACAGACTTCAACTGTGTATCTAATATTTCTTCTTAGACACATCATCACAGTCAACCTCCTCCAACATGCTGTTGGTCAGCCTGTAGCCAGGCTGCACCTCCAACTGCACAGCCTCAGGAGATTCAGCATGTCCATCAGTTTGAGCCACTGGTTTCAGAACTAAACAGTTCCTATAGAGTGAAACATCCCTGTTACGATTCTCGGCCT
This sequence comes from Bolborhynchus lineola, assembly GCA_025448015.1. Classification (NCBI taxonomy): domain Eukaryota; kingdom Metazoa; phylum Chordata; class Aves; order Psittaciformes; family Psittacidae; genus Bolborhynchus; species Bolborhynchus lineola. The sequence goes on from JAOEHX010012866.1 coordinate 8,219, forward strand.
CTTCCATACTCAACATCTGTGATAGCCTGGGGTATGTTCTCATCAGTGTGTCTGAAGTTCAAAGTACTGATACTACTGTTGCAGCAACTTAGATTTATTCAGTGGAAGTACATATCATGCTTTACTTGACAATTATGCCCAGGAAAACAGCCTTTGCTTGTTGCTGGAAAGACAAGGATTTATTACTTCTTCCTTGGGCTACTGGTCCACAAATATGGACAACACCCTTCCCTCACCCTGAGTGAATGCTCCAATCACACAGTAAGTCAGGGGTGCTCATTTGGTCTCTTTGACTCCTTACACTCAACTTCTACAGACTTGGATTTGATTCTGGTGTGGACTGCAAAAAATCACTGACACCTGGAAAACACTTTATGAGCCAGAAACAACCTGCTCCCTTATTAAACACTATTTAAAAGTCTAGTTTGAAGCCTGTTAATGAGCCTGCTAAGTGCGTGTACTTCCAGGAGCAGTAAACCTCTCTTATACACTTATTTCAGGTAGAAAGAACTCCAGGAGATAAAAAAAAAATCCAAGCTGATTCCCAAGAATCAAGTACCATGTTTAAGCTCACACTGCTAGCCTGGCTTCCGGCACACTGAGGACAAGGCTTGAAAAACAAGGAGTCTCAAAGACTCCATTCAGTCTGTTGTTTTGAGTCTTTACAAATCTCTCTCACACATCACTACTGGCATTATTCCCTTACAGCTATTGCAGAAGCTTACTTAACACCCTAAGAAAAAAGACCTGCCTTTCAGTATGAGCGTGCTTGGAAGCTTTCTTCTGAAAAATAATACAGTGGTAGGGAGAAAAAAAAAAGCAATCTTACGCGAGTGATTTCTGGATGAGGACACGTGTTGGTGGGAGCAGTGTGACAAAGTTTTTCATACACACACTTGCTGGGCTTGCCATCTTCTTCACACCAGACACACTTATAGTCGTGATGGGCCGCGAGGCATAAGCTGCAGTCGCTTCGTCCATATGAGCAGTTGTACAGAGTCACTGAAATATGAGCAGTAAATGGACTTAAGACATTTTCCTCTGGTTTAAGGATGTTCAATGTATTATATGAAGAAAAACTAATCTTATGTACAAAGTTCAGTGGAGCTGTGTGAAGAATATGCACACTCTGTACTTAACCCATGAATGATGCTGAGCAAAAACTGTATTTTTCCCTGTATGGAAAAGCCTGAAATCTGTCTATATACAGAGTACGAATAAACTATCAAGTGAAACACAAATGCATTTTTGTCACTCAGGCACTGTCAAAACATTTAAGTGCAAAGTCCTTTATTTGACTATCCTCAATGAAACTGCCTATACAACTGTTCAAAGACTGGTTCAAACAAACAGGTCCTCCTGGCGTACCAGGAGTCAGATGTGGAAGGGTATAAACTGCATGGGTGTCAATAGGGACAGACATCAGCTGGCATGGGACCTCTGCCAGTTACTTATTTAAAGGAAAAGAGCTGCCTTTGTGGGCTGTTTCCAGGATATTTGGGCTTTTCCAAAATCATTGCTAAAGCCTGAACTCAATAGAAAGTTAACACTTAATGAAGTGTTATCCTTTGTTCAAGTTAATACCTCTTCATTTCTCCATTCTTCTCTATTTTCTTCCTTTTCTTTTCTCTTTTGTCCTGAATTGCCATCCTGATGTATGCCTTATTCCTTCTGTAGCAGGGTTTAATTCTAGGTTTTTTGAGTTAAGAAATCAGGCCTGACAGTCTTTTTGATGAATCATGCACCAACTGTCCCAGACACTAAGCTTGTTTTGGCCCCCATCAATCTCTAGCATGATATACAGTCATTGAACAAAATTAATCTGCCTAAATAGATGCAAAGCTGAGACATAGCTGGGTGGCTCAGCAGCATACGGAAAGCCTGGGCTTGCAAGAAAACATTTGGAGATACACTCAAGAGCTAGCTCAGAAGAAAACCGACTGAAAAGATGCTGCTTATTTCTCTAGGGGAAGCATGCAAGTTGCACAGATTACCCAGCACATGAGCGCTGTGCTCCCCTGAGAAGACAAGCTGATTATTGTAAAGAGAGAAACTTATTACTCCCTCCTTTTCTGCCCCTTCCCTTCATCCCTGCTTTGCTCCACTCTTTACTCTCTTTTTTTTTTCTTGGTCATACAGCCTCTCCCACTCTGCCGCCAAGGCTCTGGCACTTGTTGAGTCTTCCTGTAAATCAACTTAACTTACCAGAAGAGCAGAAAACTATCCAGGTTTCCTCCTGTGCTCTTTCAAGAGTTATATGTGTTCACAGATGGGAATGGGGAGTGCAAGACAGAGGCACAATATCTCCCTTTGCCAGTAGTGATGAACCGGTTTATGTGCTCATTAAGTCTCAATAAATGGTACCCTTACTGACACTGGGCTTTTTTCAAAGGAGAGTCATCCTTAGAGATGCAGGAAGCAAAATGAAGTAAACAGATGTGGGCAAAACAGATTAAGATAAATTCCTTTGAGATTACATATGGAAAAGACCATCAAAAACGCTTATTTAAAGAAGGCTTTTATTCTCAGAGGAGCAGGACCCTAGGGGTGACACTGGCGAAACCACAATCCAGTTGCTAACATTTCAATGCACTTGGTATCCTCCTAGGTAACAGTGGCGGTAGCAGCTTTTAAAATCTGATTCCAAGAGGCTACCATGTCAGATTTCTACTGAAATGAAGAAGTAAAATGCAAATGCTGCTTTCCCGTTACTTTTTAACAGTGCTTATTTCCCTGCTAGGCATGAACAATATTACAGATGAGCCAAACCTGGCTGCAGTCTCTCTGACAATTGCATGAGAGTACATAACCTCATAAGGACAGTTTTTCTCTAAATGCTGCATATTTTAAAGCCTCAGTGTTCAGTTTCACCACAAGTCTTTAATCGAATAACATGTTTTTATTGTTTCTCTTACACTGAATACCATGATGAAGCCTGGTTTTAACGCTTCTTACATTTAATCAGCACATCCACTTGATTTCAGATAGCTTTACCAGCACAAACTCAGCTGACACATCACTGGAGGTGTATGCAAAACAGAGGGACTTTGGCATTTGTAGCAATAAATCAATGAGAAAGAGCATCCATTTGATTCAACTCCTATCTTGAATTCTCAAGGAATCAATGTGCACAAAGCAGGAGGAGCATCATTTGCCTCATATACTGAGCATATCAATACAGAAGTCACTGAGCAACAAGCATAACCCAAGCAATACTTTCAACAGTTTGTGTATTAACTCTTCACTTTGTATGTTGGATGTGAACGTAGTGCTGAGGTAAAGCCCTTGCATCTATGCTGCAAATTGCTTTTGAAGGAACCAGATTGCTTTCTTAAAGCAGCACTCTGAAAGGCTGCTATTGTACAGTAACTTGAGCAGGTAACATTGATAAGCAAAACTTCCCCTTGCCTTCCTAAACACTCATTTCCTACTCACAGTGCCCCATGACCTCCTGGCATGGCACAGGAACATGCTTACTGAATTACTTCGTTAGCTTCCATCAACTGGACAGGGATTTTCATCCCATCCCTCAGTAAACAATGTCAGCACTGCAACATCTTGATGTCCCTCACATCCAGTTGCATAAATGTAACTGATAAAGCTATGGCCTTAATGCATTAAACACTCCCTCGTTCACTGATCAGCTCATTAAACCCACCAGCAGCAAGCCACTCATTAGATTCAGACTCTTATCCATCACCTTGAGATACCAGCTGTGAAATCATTGATAAAAAGGACAAAGGATGAAAGGGATATATTGGATTTCATACTGTTCAAAACCCCTGATGGCGTGAGATATAAAAATGTTATTGTAACTTAGTATTCACTAAGTGTAAAAAGAAAGGGTTCTTTCACCTGCAGGTTCAAAGGTGCTTCCCAGCAGCAATCACATACCCAAATCCAATTCTTTTCAAGATGTACAAAACCACACTCTGGATTTCATATGGTAAGGAAATTTAAAAGCAGGAGATAATTTGGATTAAAAAAATCCCTTTTACACCAGAAAGAGATATTTGCTGACAATTTTTCAATTTCCCTCTTGCAAGGGCTCTGTATTTCAATTTGAATGATAACACTTCTTTAATAATTCAGCTATTTCTTTTTTTTCAGTATTTTCCCAGTCTTGGGAAAAAGATGTTTAGAACATTTGATCAAAATTCTGCAGTTCTAAACACCACAGCCTTTGGAATGGAAATTAAGACAGTGTGAGATTGTAATATGACTTCCCTGTAACATTCATGCCAGGTCCTCTTTTAAGTGCTTTCAACACTGCACACAGAGCCATAGGGAAAATCTTCTAAAACCATATTTCTGTGCTGCCAATAAGAAAGGGAATACATTTAAATATTATACAGATGGGAAAATATGGTCTGAAGATTTAATATGCAGAGGAAATTACTTGGGGACAGTATTAGTTTTCCTGATGTTGATTCATTGCACAAGTAACAAGTGTGTTGCCTTCCAGTTTTTGCAATATTATGCCTTAAACTCCAGTTCAAAGAAGCATAAGGTAGGTCCCAGCTTCTAAGTACTGCTCTAAGGGTTTTGATGGAGTTTCCTCACCCTAGCTCAGGACTAGGCTCACATACATAGTTGCTTCATTGTTGTATGTTGAAATAAATAAATAAATGTGTACTTACAAAGGAATTTATATTGGAGACTAAGTCTTTGTGTTATAAACCACTTAATACACTTCTTTTTGCCATAGAAATGAATGAATAAAGTCTTGAGTTGAAAGCACACTGAATGTTTCCAAGTATTGCTGGTTGCCAGTAGACATAAAGACTGCAGAACCTGTCTGAGATGACACACAGCTGAAAGTTGAGATTTCAGGCAATGTCCCTATGAGCGACAGTGAGAAGGATCTCCTTTCTGCTGCTGGAGAGTGAAAGTTCACTGGGGAAGGGAAACGGCCATTCAAAAAAAAGAAGAAATCAAACTACTTAAGTTCATTGGAACTGTGATGCTTTGCTTTTAAGACCGCCCTTTAGAGCACAGCAAACTTGCAAATCGTAGAATCATAGAACTTCAACAAGCAGGAACATCTTCAACTAGATCAGGTTGCTCAGAGCCACATCCAGCTAGACCTTGAATGTTTCTAGAAATGGGGCATCTACAACCTCTCTGGGCAACCTGTTTCTGTGTTTCATCGTGACAAGTTTCTTCCTTATATCTAGGCTAAATCTCACCTCTTCTACTTTAAAACCATTACTGCTTGCCCTATTGCAAAAGCACCTGCTAAAAAGTTTGTCCCACATCATTCTTATAAGCCCCTTTTAAGTATTGATAGGTTTCCCTAGGTTTTCCCAGAGCCTTCTCTTCTCCAGGCTGAACATCCCCAACTCTCTCAGCCTGTCTTCATATAGTAAGTGCTCCAGCCCCATGATCATCTTCATGGCCCTCCTTTGGACCTGTTCCAACAGGTCTACATCTTACTTAGGACTCCACTGCTGAACACAGAACTCCAGATGAGTTCTCACAAGAGCAGTGCGGTCCAGCAGAATCACTTCCCTCAGCCTGCTGGTCACACTTCTTTTGATGCAGCTCAGCACACATTGGCTTTATGAGCTACAAACACATACTGC
>JAOEHX010012868.1:0-12749 GCA_025448015.1 Bolborhynchus lineola
TGGTTTAGTGTGAGGTGTCCCTGCCCATGGCAGGGGGTTGGAACTAGATGATCTTAAGGTCCTTTCCAACCCTAACTGTTCTAATGATTCTATCATTCCATGCTTCCCTAAAACTTTAATTTAGTTATATGGGTAAATAATGCATCTTTTGGGACACTGCATCTGTAGAGCTATGTTAAATAATATTAAAGACGTTTCTCACCAATGAAACAGACCTTGGTAATTGACTCTTCCAGGTTTTTTTTTGTTTTGAACATTTTACTGAGTGTTACATCAGTTCACTGGCTGTTGCAGATTTAAAAAGTGAAGTACAAGGTTTGAGAGACAGATTTTGTGCTTGTCCTAGAAGAACTCTAGCCCTGTTTTATTGCCTGTCCTTAAGGCACAGTTCAGATGCGTTTGCACATTGCATATCACTAAATCTATGCAATCATACTGTAGTTCATTACTAAACCATGTCCCTAAGTGCCACATCTATGTGAGGTCTTTTAAATACCTTCAGGGATGTTGACTCAACCACTTCCCTGGGCAGCCTGTACCAATGCCTGACATCCCATTCAGTGAAACAAATTTTCTTGATAGCTATCCAGTCTAAACCTCCCCTGGAGCAACTTTAGGCCATTTCTTCTTGTCCTAGCACTTGTTACTTGGGAGAAGGGACCAGCCCTCACCTTGCTTCATCCTCCTTTCAGGTAGCTGTAGAGGGCAATGAGATCCCCCCTGAGTTTTCTCTTGTCCAGACTAAACAATCCCAGTTCCCTCAGCCGTTCCTTGTAACACTTGTGCTCCAGGCCCTTCACCACTTTCATTGCCCTTCTCTGGACCTGGTGCAGCAACTCAGTTCTCTTTCTTGCAGTGAGGAGCCCAGAACTGAACGCAGGATTCAAGGTGCGGCGTCGCCAGTGCCAAGTACAGGGGACCCCTGCTGTCCACACTGTGTCTGGTGCAAGGCAGGTTCCAGCCTGTTCAGACCTCTCTGCAGAGCCTTCCTATCCTCCAGGAGATCAACACTGCCGGCCCAGCTTGGTATCGTCTGTGAACTTACTGAGGGTGCCTTTGATTCCCCCATCCAGATCATTGGCAAAGATATTAAACAGAAGTGGCACCAGCCCTGAGACCTGGGGAGCACCACTTGTGATGGGATTCAACTCCATTCACCGCCACTCTTGGTGAATACTCTTGGTGAATACTCCCTAACCTAACCAACTCCTCTGAGAGCTCTGTCTCTAAATGGAGGAGCTCAGCTGCCTGGGTGCGCCTCCCACAGGTCTGCTCACTGCTGCCTTCCAAAACTGCCCTAACAGCAGGGCAGACCCTGCAGCCTGGCACCTGAACGCGAGCATGTTCCCACTGGAGCTCTTGTCCAGGCAACTGCATCAGTTCTTCTGGTGCAGGGCTTGAGATGCCATGGCTTTCTTCTGGGTGGATACCACTGCTCCCTGGTCAAGCTGGCAGGGCTTCAGCACCCTTCCTGCGCATGCCATGCTCTCTTTGTCCACCTTGTTGGTGATATTCCCTAAGGGATTCTTTCATATGGGATGGGGGGCTTGGCTGCCCTTGCTCCTGGCCCCACTTGGGTTCCAGCAGCCACTGTTGCACAAGCTGTGGGCTTCTGGTGGCTCTTGGTTCCCCTGGAGGTTCCTCCGTTTCAGGAACTCCCCCATGCACCATGCTGGAGTGCTCCACTGCAGATTGTGGCAGCATTGGAGTTTCTTGCCTTGGTGACTGATGGAAACACAAAGAACCGTGTAGCTTTGCTTGGTGTTGAATTGGTTGAGTTCTTTCCTTCTGTATTTGATCTCTGTGGTATGTCCATGCTGCATACTGCAGTGCAGTAGAGGGACACTTGGGTGAGCTGCATATGAACTGACACAGGTATTGAAAGCTGTACAACTACATTGAAAATGCACGAGTGGTTTGCTCCTTTGAGGAGCAATGCAGTTCAGTCTGTGAGGAATTTGAGTATACCGTAGTTAAATTGTTTCCAGTACATGTGTTAGCATGTTTATGGCTACCTGGGTATCTATTACAGCACAGTTCATAATGTGGATATAACTTTTAATTTATTATCTGCGCTAAACAAATATATTATCTAGTCTAAACTTTTAATTCAGTATCAGTTCTAAACAAAGAGTGTTAATTTTTGGCTGTTAAGAACACTAGCCACCTATGAGAGACCTAATCTAGGCTCTGGATTTTCAGAATACTAGGATAATTCATCTTGGATATACCAGATATATTGGCAAGGGAATACTATGTTAATACCTAGAGAAACTGGGCCATCATATTCGTGCAGAAAGATCATGACATTGCTAGAAGTTTGAAGCATCCTGGAAGATGCCTTTTAAAAGTTAAGTATTTCGAAGAATGATATAGTGTAGTATCCTGGCAGTATTGATCCAGCTTGAAAAAATGTTGATTACTTCCTCAGGGCTCGAATATCATATAATCACAGAATAGTTAGGGTTGGAAAGGACCTTAAGGTCATCTAGTTCCAGGCCCCCTGCCATGGGGCCACCTCCCACTAAACCATGTCACCCAAGGCTCTGTCCAGCCCGGCCTTGAACACCGCCAGCGATGGAGCATTCACAACTTCCCTGGGCAACCCATTCCAGTGCCTCACCACCCCCACAGTAACGAACTTCTTCCTTACATCCAATCTAAACTTCTTCTGTTTGAACCCATTACCCTTTGTCCTATCACTACTGTTGGGAAGTCTTTCTTCCTCCAGACACATTCAGAATGGGCTCTGTTGCTGTGAAGTGCTCTGAGCCTGACCACTTAGGCAGCCTCTGACTGGCAGGCAGACCCTTCATTCCATCTCATTTCCCACCTTTACAAAACTCCACAGTAGCATATACTGGCAGTCTTGAGTGCTGGTAAACCCCAGACAGGCCCTGCGCTGTTATCTAATGAAACCCAGAGACGCCCGCCTCTGCATTACATCTGATTAATTTAAATTTTTCACTGAAATTATTTTAAAACATGGTTAGACGCCACAAAGTAGGAGGCAGTGCCTTAAACATATGCATGTTGTGTAGGCCACAAGGGCCTCTTCCATCCTTATCAAGGAGAGTGCTAACCTTCTCTCCTTTCATACAACACAATAACACACAGATTTTAAAGATCAAGAAAAACCAGCACAGGAGAAATTTAAATGAAATGCAAGTTTCTCCCTTTCTGTTTGCCTGCCTTCCCTTTTTCCTTCCTGTTTGATTCTTGGGCACCTTCTGTTATTTATTCATTTAATGCTATGTGCCTGAGGCACGATAGAGGTTGTTCTCTGTAGTATGGGAATGAAGAAGGTTTTCCAATCCTGTGCACTGTGTATCAGAGTGATTTGCAGATTATTCTCTTGGAAAAAATGTGAAATTACATTTGCATAGCCTGGAAGGTGTGATACGCAAGTTCAAGTGTTGAAGTCTCTGCATTCTGTATTTCATTCCTTAGGAGGGTGTTTCTGATACCTTTGATGAATGCCTGAGCTTTCAAGTTATTTGTTGTTGTGGGCTGGGCGTGTCCCTCCCATCCCCCAAATTTTTCTTCTGAAACTCTGGAGGTCATCGAGCTTACAAGACTTGGATTTGATGAATTGGCATTTTTTTACAAGACTTCTGGCAAAAGAATCCAGTGAATTCTAGACTTGGGATGAAAGATCCTAGGGCTTAGAAAATTGATTTTACTTATAACAAATTATAATTTCTGAAAGCCATCATTTCACTGAAGTGGTACCAAATAATATAAGCTGTAAAAAAATTGGAGGAGACTGTAAGGCAACTAACAGCTCACTGGAAATGAGTGTTCAGTTGCTAAACTTCCAGTTTATTGATTGTTGAAAAAAAATACAAAGATTTTGAAACAGAAGATTTAAGAAATGTGAAGAATCGCTGTATTTTTTCATTAGGCTGGAACAGGCCTTTCAAAAGATGGAATGTGATGCTACACAGGGAACCTTGCAGAGTCTATGGCTGGATTTTCAAGAGCGCTCAGGGTCACTGATTCTCTGCTTATGTTATTTCCTAATAGTGAGCCTCTTTGAAAATCTGAAGTTTCTGATGAGAATACTTTGGTGGAGATTGAAGAGAGGAGAATGACTATTGTGCTGAGTAGTCAAAATGACAAACTGCATATAACACATTGCAAGTTTTAAGTGTTCTTTGGCAAGAACAGCTCATTCTCAACTGAACAAGCTTATTCTGATTAAAATGTAGGATACATTAGAGGCATTGAAGTTTTCAATGCATTGCACAGTGAATTGCATGCCCAACTGACATTGTGAGGAGTCCTCAACGTAATTCTCTAGCACTGGGGATGAAAATTCATCCCAAAGGGTTTTAGTTTACAGCCAGCTCTGCAGTATTGCATTTACTGTGGACTTGGATTAACAATGCCAAACATGACTGCCTATGGGTTTAAACTTTAACAGGGGAAGTTCGGGTTAGGTGTAAGGAAGAAGTTCTTTTACTGTGAGGGTGGTGAGGCACTGGAGTGAGTGTGATAAATGCTCCATTCCTCACAGTGTGCAAGGCCGTGTTGGACGGAGTCATGGGTGACATAGTTTAATGGGAGGCATCCCTGCCCATGACAGGGGGTTGGGACTTGATGATCTTAAGGTCCTTTCCAACCCTAACTGTTCTATGATTCTGTGATTCTATATTGCAATAAGTAGTACATAGAAAGGTGGTGTTCTGTGTGGTTTTGCTTTTCACTTTGCACTTGATGACTTAATCTTGCTGCTAATTTTTCATCATGTCAATGATATTGTTTCTGTATTTTTTATTTTCACTCCATTAGAATATGTCTGTACCTAACAATGATTGACTTGCTATTAATAATTCCTTAGGTTAATTACTTTGTGAAATAAAACATCAATTTTCTTTTTACAACACAAAATGCCTGCCTCTGTATTGTGATGATATTTGGTACTGCAGGAAACTTATTCAGCTTCTGTGATTATTTCACTTCTTGTATGAGTCCTCTGTATCTGGAAATTGGATCTGTAGTGCTCTGTCCAGTGTTCCGTCAAATGGTTGATGTTGGTTTTGGGGAGAATAGCGTATGTGCTGCTGGGAGAGTGCTCAGATTTAATATGGGTTGAGTTAAATTTGTAAGTAAGTTAATGGCAGTATTTCCTTATAATCTTCCAGCTTTTCTTAAATTAAATGTTTCAATGATCCTAAAGCAGATAAATATTTGAGCAGGATTTTAGATCTGTGCTCCCATCCAGGAGCTGTCATCAAAAGTCTTTCTAAAGCAGATTCCAGATGCAAGCAAAAGCTCCTTTGTCAGCAGGTGAGAGCAGGGAGAGCATGTGTTCCTTGGGGAGGGCGGTGTGGTTTGCAAGTACACATAGCTTCAGCAGTGTGAGTGAGCAGTCTCTGATCACTGCTGTAGTCACCATTGTGGGGCTGGCAGTCCAGCAAAGCATGCTGTGTGCTCCCAGTTTGCTGCTCATAAAGGTGCAGCATATGCACTGATAGCAGTACAGTGCTGCCCCAGAATAATAAACTCTTCTGAAGGATCATGTAGAGGAAGCTGTGCTGTCTTATGCATTTCTAGCTTGCTTGTGCTTATGGGCTTTCTTTCCATAATTCTTGGGCTGAACTCCTTGTCCTGTTATGGTTTTGGCTAGGTCCTGAAAGAGCAAGAACATTGAGCTCTCTACATCTGACAGAATGAAGGTGAAAGACACTCAGTGGATGATCCTGCAGGCTCACCTTATACCCTAATATTTACAATAAACACAAACTCATGGGTTGTGCGTTGAAATATTAGGGCTATGAAAAGTGTCCAAATAACAGTGATTGCATGCTTGATCAGTCTTTGTGCAGTGGGCAATTAGTGTTCCATAAAGCAACCAGAAGATCCACAGCCATATGTAGTTATCTAAGAGGAGTAGAAAAACATCTGCTGGTGTATGAGTGTTGATTAGACCCAAAGGGGGATCTTATTTTTACTCTTTTTTTAATGGTCCAATAGCTAAAATGATGCTTTCTGCCTTACTCAAATGCATTTGGAAACAGCTTCCCACAGTGCCAGAAGTAGTTTAATTACATCTGATACAGTTAAAAAGGGTCTCCAGCTTTGATACAGTTTTCTCTATCTGAGAGTACATGTTCTTGCTTATTATTCCTACTGTTGTCTCCTTTTCCTGGTGATATATATATAGTATGGCCATGGCCTGAGAGCTGAGTGTGACAGGTCCCTCGGTGGTGTGGATGTGCATTGGTGTGGTGCTGTAGTGCACTGCCAGCCTTGTGTGTCACACTCACATGCTATGCTTTGTGTGGAGCTCTGGGAGATGCTCCAAAGGCAGAGGCGTATTATCCAGTATTACAGATGAGGACACTGCACATACAGCAAAGTGTGGCTCTTCCAGGAGAAAATTTTGGTAGCAGGAATTATATTTGCTTTATCTGCCACCTTTCTTGCCTCTAAAACAGATTATCTTTTGTATTTCTTTAGTATTTATGTTTGTCTGCTTATAAGAAATCCAAATAAGAGCTATGCATATATTGACAAGAAAAAATGAATCCAGTAATTTTTCTTCACCATGTGTTGGGGTTGGAAGGGATCTTCTGCATATAGCTTGTGAGAATTGGTCCTAGGATCTGTACAGCTTTTGAAGCCAGAATTCCTATAGCTTTTGTACATCGTATTTCCCTAAGTGAATTTTCATTAATTATACTGATCTGAGTCAAAAATCTTCCTCTCCACAGAGAGGCCATTTAAGGTCTTTGCCTTTACTCAGCCACCCCCTTCATCATGAAAGCTGTTGGACTTTGCTTTTAGTTGAAATTAATCAACTAAATAAAAAAAATTATGGACATTACAAATGTATAAATCTTTCTTCCTCAAGAAACCAGGCAAACCCCCCTCATTGTAAGGATACCAAATTGTCAGTGAAGGAATTTGAAGTTTGAGTGCTGTGGTCAAATTTTATTACAGAATCCCTTTGGAAATGAAAATTGTTCCTGAAACTTCCAGAGATACGTTTGTTCATTGCTTTTTGTCTTTTAGGAACATGTAGCACTAACATACATGTTTTGTGTGAGACAGAAATACCTCTTTGTCAAAGAACTGAATGTTTTGAATTTAATTTCACTTACATGGTATGATTTGCTTTCTGTTCTAGAAAATCAGACACCAGTCTGGTAATCGCATATTTCTATTCGCATTTTACCCACTTTTTAACTGAAAATGTTTCATGGGAGGGAACTAGCAGGCTTAGAAATATGTCTGCTTTCAAGGGTGTATGTGGCTCTTCAGTCGCCATTGGAGATTGATTTTGCTATAATTGTTGCTAACAGGCATTCTAGCAGGTGAATTAGAAGACTTAAAGTGGCAGCCTCAGACACATATTAAAAAGAATATGAAAAGGATGGTAAAAAGCCCTTTCTTGTAATGGATTGCTTCTGATGCTGCAGCACCTGAACCGCTCTTTGTTCAACAAAAACTCTTTGCATCTTTGTTGAGGTTTAACCCCAGCCAGCAACTAAGCCCCACACAGCTGCTTGCTCACTCTCCCCTGGGTGGGATGCGAGAGAGAATCAGAAGGGTAAAAGTGAGAAATGTTGTGGGCTGAGATACAGACAGTTTAATAGGTAAAGCAAAAGCAGCACACACAAGCAAAGCAAAATGAGGAATTCATTCACCACTTTCCATGGTCAGGCAGGTGTTCAGTCATCTCCAGGACAGCATCAATGTAATGGTTACTTGGGAAGACAAACGCCATCACTCGCAACATCCCTCCCTTCCTTGCTCTTTCCTCAGCTTTATATGTAGGAAGAGGAAGAGCAGGGCATTCTGTGGTATGTAGCATCCCTTTGGTCAGTTGGGAGCAGCTGCCCTGGCTGTGTCCCCTCACAGCTTCTTTCGCACCTCAGCCTGCTCACTGGTGGAGTGGAGTTAGAGGCAGAAAATGCTTTGACTCTATGATATCACTGCTCAACAAAATCGTAGCCCATGCCACCTACTATGAAGAAAATTAACTCTTATTGCACTTAAACCCAGCATAATCTTATTCTTCAGTTCTTCACTTTACAAGAAGCTAAACACAAGCTTAGGACAGCCTTTCTGGTAAATAGATTTGTATGTTTTACTGTGCTTTTTTTATCCACAAAAAATGCTGATAAAACTTTACTGTTTGTCAACACGATCTTTCTTTAATAGCTAATCTGATCTACTTCATCTTTGATCTGTTTAGTTACACAAAGCCAACAGTAGTTTATCTGTAGACTTTTTAAATGACACACTGCAACAAATTAGTTTATGCTTGTTTTCTTTGTTGAGAAATAGAAAGCACAAAATCCAAGACCTGGGTATCTTGAATTACCTCAGGATCTATTTGTCACGCTTAAACAAATTTGCTACAAATCATGTGGCTCTCATCAGTGATATCTCTCTAAACCTGTGCTGATTTTCAAATTGGAAATGGAGGTGGCTTTATACAGACATGGTTTTAATTTGTTATTCAGATGCTTGGGGTGAGAAACCATTTGCACTTTTTTGGAATACATGGAAAGTGACATTTACAAAAATCTCGATTCTGATTATTCTTTCTATCTTGAAGTTATTTTTGTCGAGTTGTAAAGACATAGGAAGCAGTACTTCTCCCAGTATAATTGAGTACTGAAGATTTGTTTGAGCTCCTCAGGTTTTATCCACAGGTTGAAATTCAATATAGGACTATCATTCATCTTTTCTTTAAAAACCAGAAGGGAATAAAGATCCGAAAAATACCAAACCCAGTGATACCAAATTTTCTGTGTCTGAATTATGTTTTAAAAAAGAAAGTTTGTCTACTCTATGCAGTAAGTAAAGAGTAGATTTTTGCTTTGTTATTTCTGGCCAATAAACTTGTTTCTGTCTTTCTGTGGGTTCATAATATTCCTGAATCTTGGAGAAAAGAGAAGAAAAAGACAAGGGAAACTGTTTTTGTCCTGATTGGTAAATCAACTGCAGTGTGCTCAGTATCTGTATTTAGCTTGAAAACAGTCATTAGAATTGCAGATTTTGCTATCCATTTTGTTTCGAGGAACTAAACTCGTACAATTTGCAATCCTGTATAATTATAATCTGGTTCTAGAGAACTGTAATTTCTACCAATATTCAGAAATAAATCATTTGAACTTAAATTTTCAGTACACTCTGTGCAGGAATTAATGCCATAACCTTTCTGAGAATTAGACTGATTACTTTCTTCGATATCATGCTGGTGTTGTATCCTTTGTCTATATTGAGAGGTCAAATTATACTGAAAATCTGTAGCACATGACTGGCAAGGAATGCTTGTGGTTTTGTGTGGTAGCTCTTTGGTTTATAAAACATGGTACCCTATTTGGTTAGCAATTCTCATATGCTGAAGGACAAAAATAATACTTAACTTCAGTAATAACAGTTTAAAAAACAGCAGATTGGATAGATGCTGAAATCTTTTCTTGGCCTAATGCCATTGCATGTTTTGTTACAGTTACAGATAAAAGCTGCTAGTCAATTTAAGAACCACCCCCCAACTTCAATACACCTTTTAAAATTTAATTATCTTATGCATGCTTTATTTTAAAGAAAAGATTATTCTTCTTGCTTTTAAAATGTTTATGCACATCCTAGGACTTTTAAAAACAATTAGAAAAAGCATCTTTTATCTTTCCCCCTTTTTTTTTTGTTATTGTTTGATGGAACTGGTGAATATTTGACAAGTAGTTTAGAAAACAAAGATAAAAATTAATCATTTATTATCAGCCTTTTCTTTTTGATGTTCACTATTTCACATGCTATAAACTTTTATTTTGCAAATACTTAGCCATTTGAGCAGCCTGAGATGGCAATATTTATGACCAGCAACAGCAATTTGTATTAGTCTGCTCAGGATCAGAACCTTAAAAGTTAGGTGGTGTGCATGTATCAGATGCTGTTTTAAGTCTTCTTCAAATGCAGTGACAGTGGTGTTCTAGAGTCTGAAATGTCTGCATGGGGGACTGATGGAGGGTCTCTGACAGTACCACACAGGCTATTCATGTGAATGTTTTCAAGGCTTGAAGAGTAATTTGGAAAAGATAGTTGCAGCTAGAAATATGAATTAGTTGGTTGCAATAATTAGCTCTTAATTTTCCAGTAATTTGATGACTGTCAACTATAAGCTGTGTACTGCAGAGAAGATTTTCAGATGGAAATCCAAAGCTTTTTAGGGACATCAAATCCCAGTTCTCTGAAAGTGTGAGTCTGTGTGTTTTCTGACTCCTCTGCCACAGCCTTTCCCATCATTCTGATTTCTTGCTGGCAGCACACATACTTGCATGTCCCATAGGTGCTGTAGAGCAAAATCTTATGTTTTAAAAGGAAGGATTGCTATACCAATTAACTGCCCAGTGCTGAAAGGATCCAACATGAGTCCTACCAGTTAAAGACGATATTTTTCCAAACTGTCCTAAGAAAGGCAGTAGTTTTCCAGATATTCTCTCCCAGTTTGTTTATTTATACACATATACCAATGTATATGTAGTTAAATATGAGGAAATAATGTCTTGCCCAGTTACCTGTTGAGAGGTAAAGCTGGGCATAGCAGATAATATATTACTTTTATCAAATCATCACACTTCTTGGTAATTAAATGCTTTTTTGTATTTTTCTATTTATATATCACTACAGCAAGGCATTTCACATAGCTCTTTGTAGCCCCACACAATATAGTATAAAGTGCTGAGAGAATAATCCAGAGTAATTATTAGACTAAATGATAACTTCACTGGGGGCAGTCTGAAAGAACCAGAGTAAGACAAATTGATGATTCTAATCAGTTAAAGGTCCCATTGTCAGGATAATTTGGTTCTCTTACTTGCTGAACTATTGAGGACATACAGTGTATCTGTAAAAACACTGGGGAAAATCCCAAGGTGTAATCCCCTCCCTATATTTGCATGCTCTACCTTCTGTAGTTTCCCGTAATTTTCAATTTGTGACGTACACAGCTTTCTACTGCTGCCCTTGTCAACTAAGCTTTCTTCAGCTGTGCTTCATTTGCCATGAAATTCTGTTTGAGTATTTGATTAATATTTTCCTGGCCTAACATTAGCTTTATAGTTGAACTTGAAACTTTACATACCAGGTGGCTTCATGTGTGTTCATGATTCATATCAGGACAGAAAATTCTAGCTGCTGGAATCTTTCTTACATGGAGAAAGGCTGCTTCAATCCTGAAAACTAAATCTTTGTGTGAGGAAGTATCAAAAATGGAGTCAAAAAGGTCACAGGATAGATTTCCATTAACAGTTGTAGTTTTCTGAGTGAACAGATACTGTTTTGCACATACATTGTTTTGCAGTTTTGATGGTAGAAGTAAGAGACTTGAATAGCTGAAATCTTTTAGCTGTGTGGCACAAGGACAGCCCAGGGGTGTTTGTATTTCTTAATATCATTTCCTCTAGTATGCTTCCATAGGTAAAATGTGCCTCATGATTGCGAGATATAACAAAAAAGGCCTCAGAGCAGTCAACAAGGAGTACAATTAACAAATATTTATAACAAATATTTGATGTTTTAAATTTGACTAATTTATTTGAAATACTTGAATCTGATATGCTAAACTAGGTATATAAATTGAAATTGGTGATTTAAGAAAATCAAAGATGATTAAAATTCATGCAAGGTACGCATCTTAGTATGCAACAAAAAGAGGTATGTTGCATAACAGCGCTGAGACTGTTACTTGTAGCACTGCAAGTATTTGTAAATGCGGTTAATGCATTTTACTATTAAAGACTTTTTTTTCCCATTTGAAACACAAAAATGCATGCCAGCATATCTGGTGTTAAATAAAATATGGTCAGAATGCAGAAGTACGGGTTTAATGGGGCAGGTTGGATTTTTTTCCCTAAAATGTGTCAAAAAGTAGTATTTGTTCCCTTTAACAATATATCCTGTGACGTGCGAATCTGTGCAGTATTGATCCTTATTTTGTTTTTCCCTCCTCGTGTTTGTTTTCTCTCTACAATTGTTTTTACCGGAGAAAGTTGGAAACTGACGCAGGATGAAATCTGCATGTAATAGTTCAGCTTTCTGGGCTGGGGATTACACACAGGTGTGGAGAAAGTCTCTTCACATATCAGAAAGGAAAAGAAAGCTGCTGGGCCTTACAGTAATATCTACTTTTCTCCTAAACCCATAGAGAACAATTTGTAACAGAGATAAATTTACCCTCTGTTAGTGCTATTGCACTTTGACTGATAGTAGTTAGAATTCGGTTGCCTCCTTTCCAACACTACTTTCTTCCAACACAGCATCAGGATTTACCAACATGTTTGAAAGGGAGTTACTTGGTACAGAGAAAAGTGAAAGGTTTATGATAGATTAACAGAATAGTTTGGGGTTGGGAGGAACTTCTGAAGGTCACCTGGTCCAGCCCCTGGCAGTGAGCAGGAATGTGCTCAACTGGAGCAGGTTGCTCAGACCCTGTCCAGCCCGACTTTGAGCACTTCTAAAGATAGGGCATCTACCACCTCTCTGAGCAACCTGTGCCAGTGCCTCACCACTGTGACTATAAAACATTTCTTCCTGTATCTAGTCAGAATCATAGAATACTTAGGGTTGGAAAGGACCTTAAGACCATCTAGTTCCAGCCCCCCAGCCATCAGCAGGGAAACTTCCCACTAAACCATGTCACCCAAGGCCCCCTCCAACCTGGCCTTGAACACCGCCAGGGATGGAGCATTCACAACTTCCCTGGGCAACCCATTCCAGTGCCTCACCAC
>JAOEHX010012872.1:0-19819 GCA_025448015.1 Bolborhynchus lineola
AGCCATAACTAAAAACATTGGTGTTATCAGTGCTGTTCCCAGGCCGAAAGTCAAAAACACAGCGCTGCACCAGCTACTGAGAAGGAGAAAAAATGACTGCTACTGCTGAACCCAGGACAGCAGTCTGCAAAATATTCTGTCCTAGCAGTTACAAGGCGTGTAGCTCATTCAATTTAGCTACTCACTTTTAAGTAACTTCTTGCCTTCACTTCAGGCTTTCTGTGTTATCCATCACTGCAGCATCTCCGAATCTTTTTCCATCAGTAATTAGGCATGTGCTTAGATCTCATCAGCCAGGGAGCTGGGTATATCCTTCAGCACTCTCAACAGAGTTGGGAATACCCATATGCCTGAATGCTTTTCTAAATGGGGGTTAACCATGTGGAATATAACCCATCCTGTAGTATTTGCACTATGCCAATTTGGGTTTGGAGCTGTGGGCTATCAGTAGCGCTAAGATGAACTGTGTGTTCATCACACTGCCTATGCCCTTTAAACTGGATACTTCCCAGTCTCCAGGATGCTTTCTTATCCATTCCTGCTTCCCAGAGGCTCCCTGAGATGAACTGTCCAGCTGGGATCTGCTTCCTTTTTCATGTGCCAGAGAGCTGGCACAAGGTCTTTGACCTTTGTGGCAAGCACAGTTTGCATATACATGTAGGGGTACTAAAATATCACATTAAGACATGTATTACAGCTGAGGTAACAGGTCTATATCCTTAGGAGGTGTAGAAGTAAAAGGAAATGGACACAGAATAACAAGTTTTGTAGTGAAATGCAAAGAAATTGGAAGTGGAAATACAAAACCCCAGTTGCGTATTCAATGTGTTTGCTGCAGATGAACTATTGCTTGTTTCTGTGCCCTGGAGTCTGGTGTCTGTCCATGCCGCTGGCAAATGGTTGGTAATTTACTCCAAAAGGTGTCTGTGTTACTATAAGGTTTTCCTCATAGAACAGCACTAAGAATGTAAAGCTCCTTTAGCTTCAGGGTTATGATTTCCATCACGGGCTTGTAAATTCAGTCATAAATAGATGCTGTTATGAAATCACCTACAAAGTGGATTATTTGGTGAGAAAACTCAGCCCCTCTCCAATTACTTTCTCTGCACCTGAAGGAAGATGTCCCAGCAGTCTCTAAAGCAGACTGACTAATAATGAGGAGGTTTTGCTTTTCTTGCTTTCACCATAACACCTGCATTAGGTGGGAAACACCGTGTGCGAGTAGCCAAGTGCTACTGTGGCAATGAGCCCGTGACACGGGCACTGGTCCCTTAGACCTGCTGCTCAGGAGAGAAGTATGAATCTGACCAAGTGCTTTGGGCTTAAGTTACTTTCCTAATGTGGGTATAAAACTGGAAGGAGTTGAGCATAAAGGGTACCCTTTTCCAGAGGGGCAGTATTAAGCAATGCAGGACCTACAATTTTTGGCAGTTATCAGAGAGTCCCCATGGACTCTAAGTACATGCTTTGTGCTGTGTAAGAAGGTAAGACATCTGCTGTGGATGGTTTTAGCCAGAAAGCAATGTGTCACCATCCTTTGGCTTCAGGTTGAAAGGTCTGGAGGTAACTGTTGTGTTTAAGTCTTGTCCTTATCTTGCATAGTCTTGTGTCCTCTCAAAAGGAGAAATAAATGCTCTTTAGGATTCTCCTTAGTAAGGGACCAACAAATACTTTTAGTATTCTTGACTTGGATGTCGTTCCAGGGCTGTGCTGGGTAAAAGAGGGCAAGGAGAAAAAGCCATGAAAAGACCTTGGGGTGCTGTCAGCAGCTGGTGCAAATGGCTTCTTGGTGTAACTGTCTCTTCAGTCTGGACTTTGTACCTTTATGTTCTTCCTACATGTTCATTTTCAAGAGCTACCCTTTTATCTCCTTGCAGCTGATCTAATATCAACCACGTCAATCCAGCACCCTCCATTGTACCCCTCTTGCCTTTTGCTCTAGTCCTTTCTTCTCTGTGGCCACTACGCTTCCACACTGATTAGAAGAGGCTGTGATTTACATCCTGCTATCACCAGGGACAACATGGTCCAGGGGCTGACCTGTGGCTGGGACAGGCCCTGGCACAGGCACTGGGATATTCTTACCACCTCTCAGGCACCTTTTGGCAGTCGTTACTTACAAGGGTGTAAATTCAGTTAATTCAAGTAATGCAAGTAAGATGGAATGCTTATGACTGTATTTGCATGTTCTAACATGCGTTGACTTAATTTGAATGAAAGTTGTAAGTGCTTTGACTCCGAGCCTGGCAAAGTTGCGTTATGAAATAAGCATTAAGGGATGCTCTTGGCTGGAGCTGGCCTCTCTCTGTGCCACAAGGCCAGCCAGCCTTGGCTGCTCCAGCTTGGTGGCACCCGGAGCTATGCTGGGGCTGTGCTCTCTGCCTTTTAGCTGTTTCCTGCCATTATCTGGGATTGCATTGGCTGGACATTGGGAAAATAATGCAACAACAGAAGAGAGGCCCTGGGTCTCCTACCTGCTGCTTCCTTGGCTCTGGCTTCCACGCTGCTCTCTCTGAGCTCTGGGTGTGCTGAGCCTGCTGCTGCCTACCCCTGCTCGGGGGCACTAATGCCGTCCTGGGCTGGGTGAGCAGGCTGCCTCAGGCTTCCATAAAGCCCACCTAAAACCTCACCTATCCTTTCTGCTCTGCTGTCACCCACCGAGGTGTATTCGCTGCGGTGTGTGTCATGAGGATTGGGCCATAAATGATGATTGCTGTACAACAGACAAGATTTTTCAAGGATTGCACATGCAGTCATCAGTTTATTTATATATTGACATAAGGTTATTGCAGGATTACCCAAATAATGCCTTTGAAATTCTGAGTGTTAATGTGCAAAGGCAGTAAAGCACAAATTGGAGTCATTTATTGACCAGGAAAGGAGAAGAATTCCTCCTGGAGCTAAAGCCGAATTTGTATAGCTCTCCCCCTTTTCCCGTTTCCTCCCGTATTTCCGGGCTGACAGTCGGGGCGACTGTTGTGCCTGCATGGAGCAGTGACAGCAGATGGCAGCAGTCTCCTTCCATTGCCCAGCGTTAAATCATCCCCCCGAGGCGCCGGGAAGCGGCTGTAAACGTGTGCGGGATGGGGAGGGCACAGCTCTCCGGTTAGGAGATTGCCGAGTGCTTTATGAAGTTTGGACGCCGGGAGTCCGAGGGTGTTTTAACTGGATCTGCCGTTGACTGTCAGTGGCAGATACCAAATACTGTCTTCCTGTTACAGTAGAACTGAAATGCAATTTGGAGCAAATGGGATTTCCAAACTAAGACTGGCTGCCAGCTCTTTACTTTTGTTTCTTGACAGTTATATCAGTGCCACCAGGTGGGGATAAGATCCTTTCTAGATTTCTATTGGATTTACCCTTCCAGTCGCTAACTCTGGTCGGGTCCAAGTGAACCCTGTAACCTGTACCTGGCAAGCAATGTCAGAGTTGCTTTCTGACATTCTAAGTACTGAGTGCATGCGGCTGTCATAAAATCGTAGGAGCAGAGTGCTGAGCCTGGAAGTCATTTTGTTTCAGGATTCTTTCTGTGTGAAAGACCTGGTTTCAGCAAAGGAGCATTTCTGGGCAGCCAATTGTGTGAAACCTGGGATGGGACGTATCACATGGAGCACTTGGAGATGGCAGCCTGCCGCCCATGGTGGGAGACATTCTGCTCATGATGCTTGTTAAACCACCATTAATGAATTTAATGGGCTTTGGCAAATGGCAAAAATGCTTCTGCCAAACACTTCCCACCAAATCTCCCTCTGTGAAGAAAACTGCTGGGAGACTGATGTAAGGACACTGCTATAAAAGCTCAGATGATTCCAATCGATAGTTTGGGGTTCAAGCGCTTGCTTCCATTGAAGAAACAGAAGTTCACCACATGGCTGGTGGCTTATTACTTTTCTTCTATTTCAGAGCTCAATTACGAGTGTACAAACCCCATCTTCCTAAACTGCTCATCCTCGCGCTCAGTCATGTTGTTTTCAGCAATGCTTGAATGGTCAGTTGCATTGGGAAGCAGCAAGAGAAGGGAGAGCTGGGAAGGGGAAGGGAGGGAAGCAACACTATAAGAACAGACAAAACAGTACTTCGCAATAAGAAGAAAGTCAACAGATCTTTTGTTTTGCCCTTTGGTAATGCAACCTTTTGTAATTAAATTACCAGTTTGAAATTATGAATCATTTAAGGGCTATGAGAAAAGTAGAGTTAAATAAATGATTCATTACACTGCAAAAAGTTGTTTTAACTCTGCTGGGAAAATTTTCAGGGATCTGCTGTTTATTTTCACTTCTTAGTGGTATATTTTTGTAAAGTTGGAAGCTGTAACCCTGAATTTGTGTTCTGTTTTCTTGCAGGTAAGTCTGGATGGGGCTGCTTGAACTGTGCAGTTTGGGAATGGATGTGAGCAAAAGTAAGCCTTCTTCCAGCTGTGCCAGCCTGGTAGCAAGGTCAGAGTGCTGTCTTGATTTTTGAGCTCTAATACTTGAAATGAAAATGGAATGGATAAGACAATTGCAGCCTGATGTGGCTATGCAGACATGATGTTCACAGCAGATGTGAACGCCACTGAACTGAATATGTTACTGAGAATTATTATGCAAGCTGCTGTTTCTCTGGTTCCTCTGTAAACCAAGATTGGGTGGAGATTAAATGAAATATTCTCATTACTGATATTCTAAAGGGTAATTGAGCCCTTTAGCTGGGTTTTTTTGATCATTTAAATGGCTTCTCTAGTTATGATAGATTCCAGATACAAACATTTCAGTGCCTCCTCTTGAACAGGTCTGAGTTACCAGGTCACATGCTGAAAGGTTACTTTATGGGTCGTTTATTAATCACCTGGCAATAGCATCTTTCTGTAAGCCAGTAAGATACTGCAATTGGGCAGGCATGCTTTGCTTCCTATCTAACCCTTGCTCTGTGACAACTCCTGTTTGCGGTAAAAGATACCTCTGTGCCTTGCAAGCCTCCTTGCATTGAAATGGGTAGAATCTGTTGAGATGGTGTCATGTTTATTGTGTCAGAGTTGAAAATTATTTCCTTTGGATTTTTCTTTCTCTGTTTTCTTCTCCCATTATCTCCAGGAAGAATTGCATTCACCTCTTGTCAAATTCTGGCATTGGCTTTCGAGTGTTGCCTGTGTAAATCAAACTGTGTCTTCTTTAGAAGTCTTTATTATGAAGCATTCTGTTGCCCTAATCTCTGGTCCCTATTCATGTACCAGTACCAGCAGCAAAAGACTTCAAGTAATATTTCTGTATGTCCGTTTTGTGGTATCTGTTCAGACCAGTGCTATTTTTGTAATGATGACAGGACAGATACTGATGATCAATATGCAGAAAATGGTAGGCAAGGCTGTCTCGTGAAGCTTTCCAAACACAGATTCTTTTCATATTTCAGCTAGGCACTGAAAAAGCTACTCACTGTCTTCAAATTCATTGAGTAGATCTGCACCACTCTACTTCTATGCATGTAGTTACCTCATTTCAATTACTGTTCATGTCAGCCAGAAATATTTTTATATGAATGCTAAGAAACTTCTAATGT
The DNA here is from genome assembly GCA_025448015.1 of Bolborhynchus lineola. NCBI lineage: Eukaryota > Metazoa > Chordata > Aves > Psittaciformes > Psittacidae > Bolborhynchus > Bolborhynchus lineola. Next base: position 5,536 of record JAOEHX010012872.1, read on the forward strand.
TTGGCTCTTTCCCTTTCCTTTCCATTTGTGTTGACTGATGTTAGGATGTTTTTTATCAACTGAGAAAAGAAGACATAATTTCCTTATAACTAGATCACCACAGCCATTTTGAGGATGAAATAACAAGAGAGCTTTTTCCCATGCTAGTGAGTGCCTCACTTCTGGAATAAAGCTGAGATTTCGGGTGGTAGAAAATGAGTTACTAGATTCACGTATGTTATATTTCTGTCTCTGAATGACCTGTCTCTGATAGTTTTGTAGCAGCTGCTGTATGTTTTTTTCTTCTGGAAGCTCACAATGATTTTGATCATGCTTGTCTGTCTCTTTGGCCATACCAGGGAAAACATCCTCAGTATGCATTCACATCTGCTTTCAAACACCTCATGGTTACTGGTTTTATATATCAACTTGCATCCTGCACTTGGTACAGAATAGCTAACTCAACATTAAAGGGTTATACTTCTAAATGTGGTGCTTTCTAAGCCTTTTTATTCCAATTTCTCTCCAATTTTTGGCTTTTGAACTCAGTTTGGTTTCCAAACTCTTGGTGACCAGATTCTCTTCCTCTGCAGTGGCTGATCAGCCTCTAATGCATGTAAGTACCATTGACCCTGTCATGACATGTGATACTTCTGTGCCTTTTCATACACATGTACTGAGCTCTTCCCTTCGGTACCCAGCTGCATTCCCCCTCCACACTGCCCTCATCAACCTTGGCTTGGTGAATTCTACGCAAGGAGCAGTGTCCACACTCCTTGAACAGTTTATTCATTGCCTCCAACAGTAACAAGCATCATTTGGAACCTGGCACATTGCACATTATCAATGGCATAAATACCCTGCAGTGAACAAGGCTGTGTAGCATTTCTCATATTTTAAGAAACTCTGGACTCGCTAATGGGTAAAGGATTTGATGTGAGAGCCCCCTCTGTCTTGTTGCAATGAAAAGGAGGCTTGTATGTCAGCATTTCTGTTTTAGATGTATGCCTCTTTCAAGGGCTTTTGCATGTCAGTGGATAAAAAGTTTGTAGATGCGAATATGAATAGTGACAAATCAAAAATAAAGCCTTAAAAATAAACCTCGGATGTAATCTAAGGTATAAACAGTATTTTGGAAAGAAACCCGAAGTTGAAGAACTACACAAAAATACCTTTCTGCAGATCCACTGAAGTCAAAGTTAATATTCAGGTCATATAGTTCTTACACTGGCTGCAGAAATGATGCCGAGGGCATTAGGAGATAGATTAAAAATTAATGCTGTCCATAGATAGCCATTGTTTCCCGCAGCATATCTCAGAAACCAGCATACGATAGATTTCATCAGGCTTTAGAACTTCATTTTTAAAAGTAAACCTCCTCTGTAAGCCTTGCAGGAGGAACAGAATTCCTTTGTTGCCCTCAGGTTAATGCCAGTGTCCAAAGCAAAATATTCTGCCTTAAAACAAAACTAATCCTAAAGCCCAGAAGACGTGGACTGGCAGTTATCTTCAGTTGTAACCACTTTGAGTGATGTCTATAGAAAGCTGCACTGTTAATTGACATCTTGCTTGGCTGGGAAACAAGGAGCATTGGGAAGTATATATATGGGAGTCCTTCATAGGAAAGAGAATTGTTATGGGAAGCACCTCCTCCAGCTTGGCTGGCGGGTGTGCTCTGAAGATGGCACTCCAGAATGTTTTGTGAAGCCTTTAGTTTGTGATTTATACCTCTCAGTTGATGTTGAAATCCTCCTTGTCATTGTCTTAGTAGAGAAGATAAACAAGTCAGAACCTATTGCCCTTGGGAGAGGTAGGAAGGAGAGGCTTGTGATTACACTTTTGATCAGGCAGGTTATGGGGATACCACCAGTGGAAAAGTAGCAAGGAAATCCAGCAGGGAGGAGGGGTGGAGAGGATTCCTGGGTCTGAAATAGTTGCAGTTTTAGTCTGAAAAAGGAGTAGGGTTTATTTCTTATGTTTAATATCAAATCAGTATTTATAAAGGCTGGGCTATGCTTATTTATGAAGAGAATTCATCTTGTCATGGGTCTTTGTGCTGCTCTTGTGGAAACGGTGTGCAGAGCTGGAACACTTTTAAACATATCCTTAAATGTATGTTTGGAGTCCTGGGACTGGCAGAAGAGGCCTGCAGGGTGCAGGGAAGACCTTCAGTTTCTGTCTTGCCTGCTCCAGTAGACACAGCATGTTGCACTCATTGAGTGTGATGTGACCTATAAGGTATTTGTAATTATTACTTGAGCTTACTAAGCACTTTTGCAAAAGAAATTGCTTGTGTGGTTCAGAGGGGAAGAAAATAGTGGTTTCAAGATCGAAAGTATGCTTCTGTATTGTTAAACCTTGCAGTCCCAGAACCCAAATGATACTTACTAACGCGCATGAAGCAGCAGTGGTATTTTAACTGTAGTTCGGTTTACTGTACTTTTTCTTTTGATGTGGTTCTCCAAGCATCTATGGGCTAGGAGCACTGATGTGCTCATGGTCATGTATAAAGACTTCTCTGATTCTGAATGAGATTGAGTATGACTTTTGTGTTTAATTGATGGAACTGCTTGCTTAGCTTTAGCCACAGAGTCAGAATTTCATGCTTTTTCTACTGTAGATACATATACATGCCAGGCATGGGCTGGAAAGCACCAATAGGATGCAAGATGCTGAGCAACAAAGTGCTTTAAATCTCCTCTAGGCAGGCTCAGCTGCCAGGCAGCTCTCTGAGGCCTGCCTAGGTGAAAAAACATGCTGATACTAATCTCATGGGCATTGCGTGAGCAGTAGTGCAGCAGTGGAAATGTTTTAGCCTCTAAACTGAAGTTGAAATATAAAATAACCAACTTTAGTAAAAACCCAGAGGAAACCTGAGGCTGCTCTTGGTTTTCTGCTGCAGTTCAGTAGCTGAGAGAGAAGCCTATCTCCCCTGAAATAAATGTGCTATCTGAAGCCAAATGACTTAGCAAGTAGAGGTGCTTAGTGCTTTGGAGTTAAATGGCTTAAATTTATTGTGAAAGAGACTGTAGAGGGAAAAACAGGGAATTTATTTTTTTCACTGTTTTCTGGAGATTTGGGGTTCTCTTCCACTGTTCAACATGGGCTCTCAGCATGCCTTTTCCTGGGACAATGTGCCCCAGTGTCAGGACAGAAACCTGACAAATTCCCCTCAAGTTTCGTGTGCCTATCAGTGGTGTTTGTAGCGACGATGGGAAGTGGAACATCATCAGGCTGCATGGATAACCCACCTATTTCTGAAGCTTGCAACATGGCTCTGAGAATAACAAATGTCTGAAAGAGAGCATGTCTTGAAAGTTCTGTCAAGTAATTTATGTTAAAATTGAAGCTTTATATCGGAATCCCATTTCACCATGTGTTAAAATTGAAGCTTTATGTCAGAATCTCATTTCACCATGTGCTCTTAACACATTTTCTTCCCTGAGGTGGGAGCTGAATGCTCAAGCGATCATTTAGATATTGAAGGAGTAAGCAGGCTTTTCAAATCATGCCTTAGTAGATGCATATTAAGTGCCACAGCTCAGTTCTTGCCAAGCCCAGAGACAAACATGTTTTTGTTCTGAAGCCCTTTCTCTGATGTTTGTAGCGATGTCAGATTGCAAATATCTGTGGCGCTGAGCATAGTTTAGATTCTACAGAACATTTGTCCTACTCACAAGGGGATTTGGGTTACACCTGAGTTTCTGAGGACAAAAAGGCTTCCTATATTGGGATAACACATATTTAGTTCCCAGCATCACTTCTAGTCTTCTGAGGAGAATGAATCTGGTACCATGTCTTCCTGGTGCGACTTTCTCTCATGACGTTAAGACATAATAAGAATGCAAACACTGCTGCATGTTTTATGATAGTGCTTTCCTTTGTGGTGGAGAACATAAATTCCCCACAGTAATACAAAATCAGGTAGTCTCTGATTTTGATAGATGTGCTGGTCTTGCAAGCTCAGCTTTGTCTTCAAGTGGATTCCTGCCTTTCAGCTCTCTTTCAGCATCTCTTCATCTTTGTTCTCTGAAATAATCACTACTAAGAAAGGTTGAAAATAGCATATATAACAAAATGTTTCCTGTGCCACTACCTCCTGTATGCCAAAGCAATAGAAACGTCCATCCAACCAACAGATATGTATCTGTGATGTTTGACAACAATCAGATTACCGCCCATCTGCTTTCTAGTTCAGTCATAATGTTATTTCCTGTAAGAATAGAAAACAGTGAGCACAGTTACACATTCCCTCGTGCCACCCGAGCTGCTCTGAGTGTCTGGATCACCAACGCTTTGTTCTCAATAAATGTAATATTTTGCTATTGGGAAAATGTTTGATAGTGAAAAGACAAATACTCTGCACCAAGCACAGTATTGTGTCTTGTGGCTGTAAGGCAGCCTGCCTGGGAAGTTGCAGATGACAGGTAAATTCTTTAGTTCAGATAAACTCACAAATGTAAAAGATCAGCTTCTTTTTCTTGCTTTTCCCAGCTGACTTTAACCCAATAATTCAATCCTTTCAAATTGTTTCTCTTATTACTCAGGAGGGCCATAAGGGAGGATGGAACTCTTCCGTTCCAGGGCCAGAGTGTACTGTCTTTTGTGCATTCAAGTATCCCATCAGTAGCTTGTTTCTTGCTCTAAATATCTCTCTATATTACCACAGAGTTCAGCTCTTCATCCTTTTTCTCTGTTTAAGTCTGTGATATTTCATCTCTCCTTGTTTGTTAGAGCTATAAGCAGTTTATCAAATGAGTAAGTTGCTGCTATAATGCAATCCTCGGGACAAAACACGGTTTCCTTATTCTGTATAGATCTTCTAGATCCTCTGGCTGGCTGTCTCTGTAGCTCTCTGAGATGGCTGCTCCCAAGTGACTGGGTTGTGTTGGTTTTGATCTGACTTGAGAAGTGTCAATGAGCCTCATGCATTTAGCTACCTGTTTCAGGAGTTTATTGGCTGATACATCTCTTAAATATAAACCCAGTGTATGGAAGTACTGAACTTTGCCTCCCACCTTTGAAAGGATATTTTCACTCAGCATTTACAGCCTATTAATAATTTTAGTCAGTGATATTTTGTATTCTCTGATAAAATTGCACTCCTAGGGACTTGCAGTAGATCTGGAAGCTTTGCTTCGGGCCCTACTTCTGCTACTGTTGATGGTGAAATCATAGACATGACCTAGATTCTCATCAGCCCTTTGAATGAGGTAAGTTTGAATGTGAGCCTATACCTGGAGTAGACATCTCTCTCAGGAATGGAGGAGACCTTGGAAAGTAATTTGAAAGCCAAGGGAATATCCTGTCCCACATATCCCTAGATGCGCCCAGCAGGGACGGTGGTGGGAAGGAGCTGCTACCTGCTCTACCGCCGCATGCTTTGGGAAGCTGTGGTTACCTCTCACTTAGGGGCTGGGAAGGAGAGGTTGTGGTATTCTGGCTTGAGCCTGCAAGGTGCTGTTTGCTGCCACCTCCCCAGCAGCAACAGACATGGAAACGGCAGAAGAGCAGCTTCACTGAGCTGATACCCAGCGACAGAGCCACGGCTGGATAAAACAGGTAGGCATGGCCTGCAACAGGAATGAACTCGTGTCTGTGCAGGAGATAGCAGCTCCTTTAGACTGCAGGACATTCACTGCTGGAAATCGACACGATGGGAGAGTTTGCAAGACATTTTATCTTCAAACACAGTTCTCATTTCTCCTTTTGAACAAGCCCTGAGGGTGTTTTTCTCATTAGAATTCAGAAAGTGAAGGCAGCTGACTTACGATGCAGTGTGAAAATTGATAGCAAAAGCAGCAGGTCAGACATAGTGGCTGGCTGAAAGTTGTCCTTGGAATGAGAGTGTGGCAATGTCCCTGCAGCTATTGGTGGGTGCACTACTCCAGTGGTCACAAAGGCTATTGCGCCTTCCTCTGCGAGACGAGTATGGGGTTTAACCAATGGGCTGGGGAGTTCCCACAATGAGACCAGGAAAGGTGGGAGCTTCACACAATTAACTTGAAGATTAAAATAGATCTATTTTGTTTCAAGTCTGTGTGTTGAGCTAAGATAGGGGTTTTTTCTTCAAGAAAGTCACCTGAAGTGATTATCTGTATGATAATCATAAATTGGGACTAAAATGCCCAAAGGACGCAATGTTTCCTGTCTTGGGTCTCATACACTGCTTGTTGAGGCACGTTTGGGTCAATCCAGCACTGCCTTGCTGTGTTTGAGCAGACTGTGTGTTCACTGGCCCTCTTTGCTAGGAAATTCCTGTTGTATACTAAAGATAGTTATGATAGCTGCTTAAAAGAAGCAAAAAAAGAAGTGTATCCAGGAAAGCCAAAGGAGTTGCGTGTTTTCCTAATCCAGTTCTTTCAGTGAAGGAATCCTTGTTACTGCTTTTTGCATGTATTTATGTAATGTCGAGAGTAACACATTTGATCCCTGTCAGTGGTCAGGGCACAGTTTTGTGCACTGAATACTGGCTATGGTTTTGCTTGCTACAGGCAAGTGACTGCCTGTGTAGATGCTGGATGTTCAGGTTTTCTCTGCTGGCAGATTGTCATTAAGCCTTGTCCTCTGTTGGGATGATTGCTTAGAGGAAAATTCTTCACATTAAAATGTCACCCATATTCTGTAAACTTGCTTAATTTTCCCCCTGCTCTGCTCTGTGCCATACAGATGTTTTTCTCATACCATTAGCACTCTTTCTTTCTTGTATAGTAGAGAAAAAGCAATCCCAGTATCCATTGTGTTGATAACTGAAATGCTCTCCGTTGTCATTCAGCTGAGGGAGCTGAGGCTTCTCTAAAGCCCTGTCAGTCTGATGGAGCCAATTCCACTAAAGCTTCAGAAGGAAATGGGAATCTGTAAGCAGTGCTTCTGCAAACAGCACATACCCCTGACAGCTCTGCAAGCCTGCAGGGGCTGTCTTTCTTAACCCCACTTCTGTGCTCCCTCTGAAATGACAGGGTTTTACACACAGAGCTGTTCGTGTCACCTTTACACATTAATTTGTTTGAATGTGTGGTATTCAGCTGTTTCCTATGCCTGGGGTTATCTGTCCTCCTTGCTTAATCCGTGCAAGCAGAATGGCTTCCTGTGGTTGGAAGGATACTGAAGAATGATTTGGGAACCTCATTTTCTGCCTGGTTCTGCCAGGAGAGACTCTGTGACCTTAGCCAAGTCTCTTCATCACACCCTGCTTCCCACTCTCCATCTGTAACCTGCGTCCATGATGTACCCACACCCTTGGAAATGGTTCATGAGGGGCATTACTGAGCATTGGTGATGTTGCTACTGTTGCCTCTCAACTTTTTCCTCCGGAGAAGCTCTTGGTGCTGGTTTGCTGCTGCTCTGCACGCAACTGATTTTGCACTCTCTTGCTGCAGGTGCACACAGAGCCGCAGACTTTTGTTTCTAAGTTAGCTTTAAACAGCCTCCTTAAAAATGGATCAGGCTGTAATTAGAAGTTTAGTACAGATGCTAACCGTTACCTTGGGATTAAATGTATGCCTCGGAATCATTGCAGAGATCACTCGTATCACTGAATCTCAATCAAGGTGTCATTTTTGCAGTGACACAAAGGGAATATCTCCTCATCAGTCACCTGAAAAATAGTTCTCTAGCTGAGATATCTTTGTTCAATATTTTGTCATTTATTTAAACTGAGAGCCCCACGTTGCTTCTGAAGTGTAAAATTAAAGAGTTACAGCGTGAGCTGCTGGCAGACTCTGGGGGCTGGGAAAAGCGCAAGTGCTTTGCACTGCCTTTGCTGGGATGCAGCAGCAAATGGAAACGTGGCAGTTACTTGTGTTAAAGAGTAATTTGGTGTCCATATGATTGCTGGAATCACCAAACACTGTTGGTGGTGTCTACAGTAAGAACGTGGTTAGTAGTTTCAGAAAAATGAGACTGTCTGTATTAATGATATGACACGTTAGCAAAAACAAGAGTGTGGCAAAGTCTATCCATGAAACTGGAATGTGAAAATACTGCCCTGGACACCTAACCCGCACTGGCTCTATTGTTCCATTATACAGCACCTAAAGAAAGAAAATTAGAACTCTCTTTTTCCAAGATTTAATTCCCATTTGTATTTGATTCTCACTTCACCTTTTTATATGACCGTATTGGAAAAGAAATTATATTTGGGATATGACTTTCATTCACTGAATAAACTGGCCTGGAATTTAACATTATTAGCATTTCAGAAAATACTGAGAGCATTAAAGGAAATAATGAAGAGCTGGAGCTGACACATTTGCCATAAGTTTAACAGAGCTGTATTTAAAGAAGATGCACAAGCAAAGATACCGGGGCGTGATGAAGCCTCCTACACATACCATGGAATGAAATATTTATACTGTAATCATGCTATTAATAAAATGATGGATCAGCCAGTATCTGCTGCAACAACACTCAGCTGGGAGACTGGTTACTGTCAGGAGGAGAAAAGCAATGTTAGAGCTGAGGAGCAGAAGCATATGGACTGGCTTGGGAATGCCTGTCCCAAGTTAGCTGTGTAACTGTGTCCTACACTGACTAAAATGGTCGCACACTGCAGCTGGCAGTCCCCTTCTTCATTTCTTGTGCAAAGGGAAGGGCTGGGGAGAAGAGACCAGGAAGCAGGGGAACCGTCTGCAGCTCTGCTTGTGCTGCTGCACCCCTGGGTGCATCCCTGTGGGGGCTGTAGGGGCTCTCTGCAGTGATCTGCCTTGGCTTCACTTGGTAGATGTAATTCTGGGCCATCAGGGATGGTTGGGCTTGATCAGAGCAGGCCATTCTGCAGTCAGTTGCTACCCTAGTCAGAGAGCTGCTGGGGTGCTGAATGTGTCATCTTCTTCTACTTGGACTTGTCCCAGTTTCAAAGGCTTAAAGGAAAAGATAAGAAAATAAGAGGTTTGTGTAGGGGAGGAATGACAGATGGAAATGAGAGGAACTGTTTATCTGGACTGTGAGCTGACAGAGTGGGGTCAAATATTAGATGTGCCCTTGAGGGTAACTGTACAGAAGAATTTAACTAACAGATAGATACCATCTTGGTGCTGCCCGGATCGCTTTCCCAGTTCCTGCTCTTTGATGCACATGTGAGTTAGCTTGGCGATGTCTGCTTGTTTGCTGGGAATGGGAGGGTGATGCTTCTCACAAGCTTGGGGAGGACCCTGTCAAGAGTCAGTTATCCGTGCAGTCTCTGACTTTGCACCTAACCTGCCAGCCCACCAGACCCATGTGGATACCCAGTTCTGTACCAGTTCCAAGTTTACCCAACATCAGAGCCCTGGATGTGAGCATCTCCCATCTCTTTGCCTGTAGAGAAGCTGTTTGTGGTTTTACTTCTAATTCTAATCCATGTCTTTCTCCCCTTTCTCCTTTCTGTTCTATCTTTCATGCACTTTAATTTGTATCTCATGCTGTGAAAACTAACTGCAAAGCAGATGCTAATGAAGCAGTTACTTAGGGCAAGTGTCCATACATAATGAACTCTCAGGAATGCTGGATTCTGCATGTGTACTGTAGTGATAAACAGCGCTTGATTTCCTGTTGTCATGTGCCCCTCAGGTGCACTATGATGTCTGCTGGATAACTTGCCCTTGGCATTGCACACACTGCTGGCCAGGCCGCCAGCCTTCCTCTTGTAACAGAGAGGAGGAGTTAAGTTAGCAGTGCCCATTGCTTCCCCGCATGGAGGTAGGGGAATGGATGGTCGCATACTGCAATCAGCCATAACTGTGTGTTTTCCTCCCAGAACTCTCCTGCGTTTCTCTGTTGACAGTGTTTTCCTTCGCAGAGAATTGCTCAGACTGAAAAACACCCCAATTGAAAATGATACTGAGAGTTTGTTACAAATATGATATGAGGAAGTAACTGGTGGGAAATGCATAGCCTGCAGGCTTGTTCTGTCATCTTGCCCAAGCTAAATAAGTTTAGATAGGAGTATATTTGAGTACATTTCTCTTTCTCTCTCTTTCTTTCTCATCAAAGGCGCTGTTACTGCTGGCTTGCGCTGGCCAGAAGTGCTCCGAGGTTGGAAAATCACTTTTTTTCTGAAAAAAGATGAAACCTTTCAGATACCTTCCACAATAACAAGAGCGCCCTGATTCGATAGCTGAAGTGTCACAGACGAAGGTCTGTGCAAGTCCCTTATCCAGTTTTTCGGGGTGGGAGAGGCCATCCCCAGTTGGAGCTCCTCACTGAGCACGGGCGCAAGCACAACTTGGACTTCACCTCTTGAATCCAAGCAGGAAGGGAGAATCCATCAAAGTGTCCAGGAGCTGGGCTGCTCTGGAAATGCAGCTTCTGTGGAAACGATTGTCATGGTTTAAACATTCTGTGGAATGTTTTTATTTCCTACAAAATAGATTTTTTTGACAAGAAAAAGAAATTCTCTATTTGTGACTGGGTTATGCCAGTGGCTCAGCTGAGAGCAGCAGCAAAGGAGAGCAATGGTACAAGGACTTCACTGGAGAAATCCCCTTTCCAAACAGAGATAAGACTAATTTTGAATGCATATGTGCAGCACCCACCTCATGTCAGTTTTAGTAAGAGTAAAAGTTCTAATCTTGCCCCAAATTAACCTAAGTTACTTCTTTTTATCCTCTGCCTGGGTTCCATCAGTTAGTATTTTTCTTTTGTTTTCTATACTGAAGCATTGTTTAGTGTTATAAATTATCATACCTTATGCCTGGACTGTCCCAAAGGTGATTTCATTTCCATGGCAATTGGATTTGATACTTCAGTAAATTCCATTTTGTAGCTGCATACATGAGGCCTTGGCACTCAAGTCCTCGTAACATCGTTGAAGTACTTAATGCAACTGGACAAGAATGTCCTTGGAGAACTTAATACAAAACATCAGCTAAAGATAGACGTATACAGATGGTTAAAAAGCAATAAGTGAAACAATGAGTCAGATTTCATGGTTTCAGATTAGTATTTTTAATATTATAATATCTGCAATATTAATGTACGTTTAGACTTTCATATGCATCTGTATCTCGCTTTCAAAATCAGATTATCCCACACAAGTGGCAGCCATTTCAGACCAAACAAGCATAAGTTACCAAAACAAGTGTCCAGATTTGTGAAAGAAGGGTTTTTTTGTCATTCTGTGCATGTCTGAAACTGGCTGCAAAACTGAGAGCTGTGTGCAGGCAACGAGGAAGGAGCGACAAGTGCTTGCTAATGTCTGCTGGTAAGGGGCTCCAGTGAGAACAAGGTGCTTCAGAGATTCTGTCCCTAACTGTCTGGTTCAAGGACTTGGAAACTGTTCCTGGTTTTGTGAGTGATAGGAAAAATGCTTCATGAGGCAGAGCAGAAGGTTGCCCAGAATTCTGGCCATGGGCGCCCTGTGTCCTTGCTGCCGTTTCTTGTCTTTGCTCACCTGGACACAGCCATGAGCAGCAGCTGACCTACCCCAAGGGCAGCTGTTCCACCATCCACACAAGCCCCAGGGCAGGGCAGGGAGGGGGGAAAGATTTTGCTTCTCAATTATTCCCTCAGTATTTGAACCCAAGAGACTTCCCTCTAACAAGTCTCTTCTTACCACGGTCAGTGATTCCTGTATTTGATCTAAAATGTGTGTGCAGTGTGGGAAACCAAGAAACTCAAATATGTAACTAACCTTCTGTGATTGTATTTCGCTCGATAGGGAAATACAGCAGTTGGTCATTTTCTAAATGAAATGATTTTGCTTTAAGTGTTCTGAAGTTCACTTTAGTATCAAGCAAAAAAAAAAAAAGGGTTTGGATTTTTTTCTCTGTGTTGTTAAACTGTGGGGTCTGTCTAAAACCCTAATTCAGTGCAAAAAGAGACTCAGATTTTACTAGATATCTGATTTGGTGAATTTTGGCTGTGGCAGGAAATGCTGAACAAAGTGGTTACGGTATATTCTGTTACCTTAGAGACTGAAACATCTGTATCCATGCAGGCAAGTGATGCAGACATGGTAAGATTTGACTTCCTTACATTCCTGTGTTCATCTTGCTGTCAATGGAAATGTTTTATGGTGGGAATATGCTGGGCTTCCTTAGCATTGTATTTATCTAGTTGTGTGGCATGTCTTGGGCTAGGAGGGCTTTTTAATTAAAGTCTAACTCTGGAGTCAGGACGCTCCCTAAGGAAAGATGCTTTTACATGAATGATTTTTCAAGATGAACTTGGAGGGACTCGAAATGATTGTTGTACTGGTGATAATTGTTGGATTTGTGAAGGCACTGGAGCAGCTGGGTCTCCTAGAAGGCAATTATGAAGGTAGGATATTAAGAAAGAGAAAATATTTTATTCTGAAAGCCATTTGCTGCAGAGCATTATACTTTAATCTCTACGTGGATGTGCAGCATCTGAGTATAAGGGGAGCTTAATAGTAGCTGAAATAACTTCAAATGCTTTCTTTAGACAATTGAAATGTATTTAAATGTCAATATAGCATTGTAGCTCTCACTGCAGCTCTGAAAATAAATGTGACATAATCTTAAACCATTCTTTGCCTGTGTTTAAGATTGTTTCAAGAACTTCATTACGGATCTGATTGCTTTAGTAAGCTGCAGCTCGCATTCTGAAGCTGGGGATGAAAGAAGGGGTTGCATTTTAGTAAGTTTATCGTTGTAACTTCCCTTTTTGTTGTACTTGCTGGAAATGCTGTGGTTTATTTTAGCTCTTGGTTATTACTAACAGAAAATCCAAAAATCTAACTGAGCTTATGTGGAGCAATGTTTCTGTTGTAAGCATTTTAGCCCTCTTTCAGAATACTTATCTTTAACAAATCTTCCTGCTCTTGCTCTCTAGTCTCATGTATGTTTTTGGAAAACATCACAGATTGAAATGTCAATGTATTTTTCAGCAGATAGTTTGAGGGAGCTGACTGTTAAAGACGCTTTAATTCTTGTTACCTCTGTTTTTATAAACACTGTGATTCATGCAGAGACACGGAGATATTAAATAGAGGCAGAAGGGATGAATTTTAGACAGTGAGCTCTATAAATCAAAACATGTCTGTGCAGATAGTCTCACTGTTTAATAGGAACAGCAGATTTACAGTGTTCGAAATGTTCCTGAAAATGATATATATTGAGCAGCTGCTTTTTATAGCAACTTGTGGGTCAATTTTCATGGTAAGCTACAAGTATGCAGGTGTTAAAATAACCTTCAGCTACCCACAGATACCAAATTATTCTTTTCTGCTTCAGAACTCATGGCACCTAGAAAAAGCAAGGTTGTTGGCCTCGTGTTAACTACATGACAACATTTAGTACAAGGTTCCAAGAACCTTGGAGACCAGCAGCAAGTACTTTACCAGGGTAAAAAGTTGTGAAACTTTTGGTTCTTTGGTGGTTTGCTTCAGTTTAGTTCTCATGCATTAACCTGTTTCTCCTTCTTCCTGTTGCTTTGAGTATTTTTCCTAACCTCTTCTACGTTTGGACTCATTGAGAGGTACTTGGTGCTAATTGTTGCCCAGCATTTTGAAGCTAGGGCAGTGATATGTTCTGTTTGTGTGTTGCTTTATGTCCCAGCTCTAGCTTTGAAAGGTCTATTGATATGATCAAATTGTGCAAGCGAGACAGTGTACAACAGAAAAATCCACTTATTCTGGCTTTTGTGAGCCTTTACAAGTCTGTGTGCTCCTATCACAGAAAAGTGTTGTAAGAACCCAATGTACAGTTAATTTCCTGTCTCCAGCTCTAGCAAAGTCTGCTATGAATTACTCTGTCTGAGCACCCAGGGGTTTTAATCCTTTTGTTATCTGCCTGAATGCATTCAAAGATGCTATTTAGAAGCTTGGTTGCTTTTGTTTTAAAGGCATTGAAGAAGGAAGCTTTAGGAGAGAGTGTTTCTTGGGTTTGTCTAGCTGCACCTTCCCTGTGGCTGGTATCCTCATGTATGTGAGCTCTGTCGAAGTCAGGAGGGGGGAATTCCACACTTGGTACCCCAGCTGCTATGGAGAGGGAAGGTTGGGGATATTTGAATAATTCAGGGCAAATCATAATGATGTCTTGTTGTTTTCTGATGAAGTTTAAGTTACAACCCTGACCAGGAGATTGGGAATACTTTGTGAATTATACTGAAGAAGGGGTAAGGTAAATTTTACATTAAGATGCCAAGTGCAAGGTCCTACACCTGGATCAGAGCAATCCCAGGCACAGCTCCAGGTTGGGCAGAGAGGAGATTGAGAGCAGCCCTGTGGAGAAGGACTTGGGTGTGTTGCTGAAGAAGAAAATGAACACGAGCGGCTGCAGTGTGCTCTTGCAGCCCAGAAAGCCAACCGTATCCTGGGCTGCATCAAAAGGAGTGTGACCAGCAGGTCAAGGGAGGTGATCCT
>JAOEHX010012872.1:19919-37331 GCA_025448015.1 Bolborhynchus lineola
GCAGTGTTCAAGGCCAGGCTGGACAGAGCCTTGGGTGGGATGGTTTAGTGGGAGGTGTCCCTGCCCATGTCAGGGGGCTGAAACTGGATGATCTTAAGGTCCTTTCCAAACCAAACTATTCTATAATTCTGTGCTAGAACTTCAGGATAAGTTGACATATTCAGATGTTATAGTTTGAACACATACACAATTATGGCTTCATTGCAGTTGCTTCTGCAGTGTCCACCCTTGGATAAGAACATACAGCATAAACATGCTTCAGTGAAGCTCTTGTCCTTGGGAAATCTGCTGCTTGCTTTGATTGAAGGTAAGATGCTTGAATGAGGCTGTCACTGAATTAGGTTGTCACTCGTGTTTTTTTCCAGTAGGGACTATTGACTGTTTGTTACAATAGGTTAGTTATTAATGCCTGTGTGCTGGCTGTTACACAAGGAAATGATTCTTCATGTTCTGGTCAGAAAAAAGTTTCAACTACTTTTAGCTACTATTAATATTAAACCATGACAGTAGCCCTGCTTGATCCTGTAGGAGTATGATGCTTCATAGGAATCTACACTGCCAGTATAGTATGAATTCCTCAAGTGTGGGTTATCCTAGCAAAGAAAGCAATTTCTGTGGCCACACTTCATTATGCAAAGAGGAAATAGATGTCAGGTACATGCAGCAGTAGAAAGGTGTGTGCTAAATCTCAAGCACAGCATATGGAGTGCCAGAAGACAACAGCTGAAATAGCTGGAAGGTGCCTTTGGCCTAGATAACTCATGGCTGCAGTTCCAGCTTCGTGGAACAGTTATGGACCTTGCTTGTACTGAGCAGCTTACGGAAATACACTGCTAACGTACTGTCTACGTGCTGAAACCAGTGTAGTTATTACTTTAACTCATCAGTACTGTCTATATAGAGACTTTCAAAGTGACTTTCTCAAACATATAATCTACAATCTATATATTTTTAAACAGAGGAACAGGACCAGAATTACCAAACTTCTTGGAACTCAGCACCCTTTCTGCCCATAATGGATATGCTCTCCTGAAGGCCCCTGTCACTGAAAGGGGATGCTAGCCCTGGAGTTGGAGATCTTGGGTCTGCCTGCCCTTCTGCTGCTACTCTGACATCTGGGAGCATCTGGACAGGCAAGGCATCTGAGAAGACTTTGTGATACTCTATCTAAACATCAAGTGGAGCACTGAAACTTACATACTGCTTTAAAGGAGCATTAGCCCAAGCCACTTGTCATTAACAGAGCCAAGGGAAGGACTTCAGAGTTTTCCTAACTGAGCTTTTGTTTAAATTCAGAAGTGGGTTCGAAACAATAATCACAATGTCACAAAACCCAAATACTCCCATGCCACGTCCTATCTGCTCCATTTGTATTAAAATGCAGTAGTGAACGTTTTTCGCAGCAGCTGCTCCACACTAAATGCTCCTGAGAAAAACTACCCTCTGTCAGCTTCAGCCTGTGGCTTATGAGGTAAAGGAGTGACATTTCCCACAACAGAGCAGGGGGCTGCTTTAGCTTCCATGAGATACAAGATTCACTGTTTTAGTGATGAGGAGCCACAGCCTCTGTTCAAGGGCTCCTGTACTCTGGCCATGTCTTAGCAGGGTGCATCGAACTGAAATTTCACTCTGGACTGTTAGAAGTTAAATTTGTGCTTCCTTTTTGATTCAGCACAATGCCCTTTTTTTCCTGCCACAGGAAAGTACAGTGATGTGATGGGGATACTGATTTATGTTATCTGTCAGCTACTGAGTAAATAATCAGGCTGATAAGCCACTTTAGTTAAAGACCAAAGAAACTCACTGTGGGCCAGTCAGGACCAAATGTGAGTAACCTGCACCAAGAATCAGCACAGCGCATCAATTACAGGGCTGAAATTATCACCCAGTATTCTCCCCAAATTTGCCTTGGGCCTTGCACTCCCAGCCCTACCACCACTGCGAGAGTTGTCTCTGATGTTTATTTAACTCATAAAGTCTTAGCCCTTTGCAGGGAGCTGTCTTTGCCAACAGCCGTCCCTGAGGGCTCACACTGTGAGCTCAGAGACGCAGCTCACTGGGGTCTGAGTATCAAGGAAACTGCTCTGAAGGTTGTTCTACTGTGTCAAGTGTCTGTAGTTTCCCAGTGAAAGGCTGTGTGTCCAATTGTGTCCTCTGTAGTGACAACTGATGTTATGGAAATAGTATCCTTGTGAATAGACTAACCCCCCCACTTCCCTCAGCCGTTCCTCCTCAGACTTATTTTCCATACCCTTCACCAGCTTTGTTGCCCTTTTCTGGACCTGCTCCAGCAAGTACCATATGAGCTTGGTACATGTGGTGCACACTTACTCCTCTACCCAAACCCCATAATGTACCTCCAAGAGACTCTGCAGCTCTGGGTCAGCACCTCTGCTTTGGTCTGCATGAAGTTACCATAATCAATCTAAACCCAGGCAGTTCCAGTGGTGTTATTTGGTGTCATTAATGAACATACTTGGGGCTGTGTGCTTCAGCTGTGATTCAGCATGAACTGTTTGTAGCAAGTACACAGTGTTCTGTTCCAGCTTTGGGATTTTTACCTGTTGCACATCCTTGGCTTTCTGAGTGGCTGGTGAAATCTGTAGAAAGCATTTATATCTGCAAGGGAGCTCCAGCCTACAAATCACTGTGCACATTCAAGTAAGCTAACAGGGCTGTGCCACTGCCTGTGAACATAGAACAACCAAAGGCAGGGATCTCCTGAGCAGAAGTAAGCTTGTTTGCTCCCTCTGTGATGGCTTTCAGTGTCCGAACCATGACAGGACTGTGTCAGAGGTTTTCCTCTCACTTCTCCAAGATGATGCTCAAACAGACAGAATGTCTTTTTCTCTCCATACACAATTTATTCATGTATGAAATGGAATTATAAGTAATGACCAGATTCAGTTTCCTTCAAGCTTAACCTTTACCGTAACATCCTTGGAACTTTTAAATGGAAATGTACTTAAATCAGCAGACTTTAAAACCTAAGAATCTGCTTACAGTGTGTGCAATTGTGTACTGCTGTGCACATAATAAACTTCTCACAGCCACCACTGACAAGAATCATCACAGTGATCATCTAATTCATGCCTTAGAAGTTGGGTGAGAGATCACAAGCACCATGGTGGGTGTAATGCACAATCAGGATCCTGACTTTGTGTCACTGATCTTACTTTGCTCTGGGTTTGTAATAGCAGCTGGATATCTTACATCTCTGCCTCTCACCTTCACTTGAAAAATCTTTCCACTGAAAATGCTTGATGCTTCCCAGGTAAACAGAGAGCTGCAGCTTTCTCATATCCTCAGCCATAGACTCTTACTTCAGGTGTAGAAAGTAACAAAGTAAGATTCAGTGTATAATTTCTAAAAAGCTGTCAAGATGAAAAAGGCAGCAAAACAGCTTAAAACAAATGTACCTCTCGGGTGGGGCAGAGCACGAACTTCAGACAGAGCAGGATGGGTAAAAACTGAGTCCTTCCCAATTCCTACTACTTCATAAGAGAGTTTCTAAACCATTATACAAGTTCCATCTCCTCAATTTTTAGTGTCGTTTTCTATGCCAGTGACTGAGTAGAATTGATTTCTCTCATTGGCACACTGCTGCCCTGTCTTTCTCTATTAAGCAAAAAGGCTATTTTTGTTCTGGCAGGCAGTCTGTGTTTGTATCAGCTGTTACTTCAGTCTACCAAACATCCTAGATAAAGGACATCAGCAAGGAGGGTGAGAGCATCTGATAATCCTGATAGGAGCTGGATTGACTTCTGGGGAGGGATAAGGTCTGTTTCTTACACATCATATAATGTGCCTGCCACCATTTCATCAGGCAACTCGGAATGTGGAGGGAGAAAAGATGCCAGGGGGCTAACCTGCTTCAGGTACCAGAGGCCAAAGGGTAGGTTGTAGGTGAAGGCCAAACGTGGTAAAAAGACAAATCTAACTTGACTCTTGGCAGCACAAACAGCAATCAGGCACTTTAATCAGTACTGAGTGTTCTTTCCTTCCTGCCTCCCAAAGGGCAATGCTAAACCACTGTACTTTACCTCAGAACTAAAGTACAGTGAGTCTCACCCTGAGTCTCACCCTGTGATCACGCTCTCCACTTGTATATCATAAATTGCAGTGCGATGCTGAGGCCCACAGCTGACACAGGGTGCCGCTGGGTTGCGTGTTCTGGGGAAGGTGGAAGGCCAAGGCCACCAGGCACCAGCACTGGCCTTTCTTCCTTTGGATCCATTAGTTGGAAGCGTTTTGTTTAGTTGCTAACAAGAGACAATGCCAGGCTGTGAGATGGAACATGAAGGCACACTGGCACCAGGTCCTTTTTGTCCCATTCGTCCAGGCTCCTTTTTAAATAGAATTTCAAGGCCCTTTCCTTCATTTCTCACACCTCATTCCATGCTAAGGGCTTCAGTCCATTGGGAAGGTACAGAACAGCCCATACACTGGTGGTGCTCTGGGTGATCCTGTTTCCTCTTGTTTCTTGGAGAACTACAGGCAGAAGGTGGCCCATCAGCACGTTGTGCAAAAACAGGGAAATAAACAGTCACTCTGAGCTGTTGTAAGAATAATGCAGAATTCTGCTGCTGTTCTTCACACAGGTTCTCTCCTGAGACTGGAAATGCTACTTATGGCCCTGATTTCTGGGAGCGTGTTTGCACAACTTCCAAACATAGTGTGCACACAGCTTTTCCTGCACTTTGATTTAAGGATGGCTGCCCTCATTTCAAGCATTGCTGGATCAATATTTGTGTCAGGAAAACGTTCTGTGTACATATCAAAGAAGGCTGCATGTAAAGTCCACTTTTCAGTTGGGTTTTATAAGAGTAGCTATTTGCTCAGAGTCAGAGACAGCTTTTGCACAAAGTAAGATTAACTTCTTATCCCATAAAATAATATTCTAAAGAGTTTCTATAGCCTTTAAAATCCCACTTAAAACAGGTATGACCATAATGAAACAGTTTAATTAATTTACTAGCTTAGATTGAAGTATGTTTATTTGCAGATGGACTCCAGGGGCTGGTGTGTGTGAATGGCTGGGATGCCCAGTGGAGCCTGTGTTTGGCTTTTAGTGAAAGCCGAACAATGTGTCACCTTTGTCACTAGGTGGGAATGAGGAGTCACTTTGTTGTGGGCTGGTAAACTGCTCTGGTTTATGGGGGTTTGAGTATGCTTGTGTGACCACAAATTCACTTGTTTCATTATTTGAATTAGAGCTCTTGTAAAGAAAAGAAGTATTTTGTCAATGTTTGTCACTTAATTGCATTGGTGTTTTCACTGAGAGTAGAGTTCTGAGATGTTGACACACTCACATTAATAATGACACTATTTCTTATAGTCACTAAAATTTAGACTACAAAAATCAACATGAAGAAACCTTTAAGCGATTCCCTCAACCATGCCAAAACTTTGCTTCATTGTGTCTGAGGAGTCAGAAGCACCCACAACCTCTTTAGTCTTTTTTGAGTGATTCCCTTTAAGAAACAGCCAAATTTTAGTACTCTCTCATCACATGGACAATAAAATGACAAAGAAGTAAAGCATTGAAAATGCTGTTCTAGTGGAAAGTGTCCCTGCCCTGGCAGGGGGTTGAGGTCCTTTCTGACCGAAACCAGTCTGTGATTCTATGGTTAGTGTCTTGTGACTATGAGTAATCAGTACCCTGTCCAAGTGCATACCAGGCAGTTTCTTTACCTAAACACCCAACAAAGGAGTTAAAAATAAGAGTAACAATAAAAAAGCCTCCCAAATAGCACAACACTGCAGGCTCCAATTGTATAAACTACTTCAGCCCCAGAAACCTAGGAAGGGTCTCGAGCTAGAGGGTAAGGAATGGATTTGCGCTGTTGAGCTGCAGCAGATACATAGTACAGGCAGGCACCTGCTGCAGACACAGGTTCACCAGTGATGTGTGCTCTTCTCCTTCCACAAGGATTACTGGGCATCCTTGCAGACAGCACCCTGGAAGGCTCTAGAGGGCCATTTTTAAGCTCAGGAGGAGCTGGGAAACCCTAAAGAAGCTCACAAGCAGGACAGCACAGGTTTTAACATCCTAATCAGTCTCCAGAAATTTCTGAGACTTTTTTCCTCGGGCAGGAACTGCTGGTGTCCCCAGGGGAAATTGTATCTGCACAAGGAAGGGTGAGCTCTGAGTGTCACTGTGAGCTGTTGTCATGTTGGAGCTTCAGTTAACGTGTCAGCAATTGCCTATGGCTCCATATCAGCATTGCGCCTCCATCCACATTCAGGGAACGTATGTACCACTGAAAAACCTTAGCACAGGACAAAGCAGGTGGAAACTGGATGCAAGATACAGTGAAAACTTGTCTCTATTTACAGCTTCATCATCTCAGTTCTTTCTGAAAGACTGGGGGGCTTCTGTGGCCCCATGATTCACAGAGTCCACTGTGGTAGACATCATCTCTCTAGGGCATTCACAGGATGTTACCCTACTAAGTAATACCAACTTTCTATGGACAGTGTCACTTTTATAGCTCAAAACCCTCTTGTTATTAATTCAAGTTTGCTGCACTGTAAAGTGGGGAAAAACTTTTTGCTGTAGTCTGTGCTTTTCCATTAAACACCTGACCCACTTTTGTCCTAACTGGATGCTTCTGTGTTTAAAATTGCTTCATAGTTCAGTTCTCCTGGATTCAAAGGATTTTACCAGTTGTCAAAATTGTCCCCCTTTTTTGCCTTTTGTCCTGACCTCTGAATTGTTACTATTCTTAAAGAGTTTCTTCTACTGTGTCATTTGTTGAGGTGGAAAAAGATGAATTCAATAAACACCCCAACAGTGTTGAGACGACCTAATTCTGACATCTTCAGGAAGGTGGTTCCACCCCACCCCCCACCCCAGCTCATTCCTTTGAAACTTTTAATGTACAATATGCATATTTTAGGCGGTGAAAACGAAGAGGTACTCCATAAAACAGTGATGTGTATTAGTTTCCATTTACCATAGAGATCAAAATACTGTGCTGCTGTGCTTTCTATAGCACATTTTTCAATGCTTTGAGCTCCTATTGTCCCACATACAGCCACTAATGTGTAGTGTCCTGGTTAATACACACTGAATGAGTGTATTTCATCGAAAACGCAGGTAAATAATTTTCTTCTACCCCAGTGGTGGTATACTGTAGTTCTATCAGGTGTCACAGTGTTATACACTGAGGGTGCAGGACCATTGCCTTGTATAAGCCGAAAAACCACAGGATGAAGAGATAGCCCAGAAATGAACACAAGAGGAGGGCTTCAAGGATCCCACTTCAGGAGATACCTTCCCACAGCACAAAAAAAGGAGAAAGGGAGCCCAAAGGAGTGAAGTATCCTGAAGAAAAAGCACTTTATGACATCTGAAGAGGTTAAATATGGCCTTGGAGATGGATGGGCTAGGGTGCAGTGAAACAAAGAGACATTATGAACCAGAGGACTCCTTCTGCACTTCCTCTATATCCATGGCCCTCAAGGGTGTCCCTGTGTGGTACTGATGATGATGCACAAGGCAGGCTGATGCCTGCATGGGCAGCAGCCTTGGACACATCTTGGGGCTTTCTTTTGGCAGGGCAGGATACATTACAGCTCCAGGGGCATCAGGT
Source organism: Bolborhynchus lineola (assembly GCA_025448015.1). Taxonomy (NCBI): domain Eukaryota; kingdom Metazoa; phylum Chordata; class Aves; order Psittaciformes; family Psittacidae; genus Bolborhynchus; species Bolborhynchus lineola. Next base: position 27,518 of record JAOEHX010012872.1, read on the forward strand.
CTAGCACAGCAAGTGAGCTGATCTACCAGCCTAATAGAATTTGAAGACTGACTGATAAAAGCAAATCCTTATACAGTACTGGAACTAGGGAGACCTGAAACTGTTGCCTGTTCCATCACTTACCTCTTTCTTTTGCCACACCATATGATGGTTTTTCCCCTTAAATGAGAATAGCTCCAATAATTGCTTTCTGTGTTTTTTCTTTCCCCAAAGCATGAACAGGTCACTTGCTTCCTGTTGACGCAAGTTTAGTTCCTAGCTCAATCGCATGCTGGCTTGTTTCTCTGTGTCCGGAGGATCTCTGTTGCTGGCCATCTGCTTGCCATACACTGCCCCTATTGCTGGACATTTGCTTTTCTTGATCTTTCTATTCACGTTTATAAAACTTGAGGGTCCTGTGGTGCAGCTTCCTGCAGAGCAGAAAGCTTGAGAGTAGTGGGGAGCTCTGTAAGGATCCTATCACAGTCTGTCCCTGCAAAGGGGCTCAGGGAAAGCCTGTGGTCAGGGCTGCCGTGGAGAGTGCAGGCACTGCTGGCAGGTTTGTATCCTGCAGGAGCAAGCAGTGAATCAGCAGGCTCTACTGGAGCATTTATACCCCTTCCCACCTTTTGAAGGTTTCAGTAGTGCTCCCTGCAGCTGTTTGCACTTTTGCTTCTTGATTTTAAAAGCATCTTTTGGAGCTCAGCTGTTTAGAACTCCCCACTGGGCCTTTTAAATACAAAAGGAAAAGGTTGAAAGCAGTTGTCGTTGAGTACTGAGTACAAATGACAACTCCAGGTACAATGCACACATTGTTAAGAAGAAGAAAGAAAACAAATGGGGCTTCTGGGAGAAACTTGAGGACCACCAATGCAAAGATGAGGAACAAATTGAAAAGTGAGCCCCATGAGCCACCTCCTGCAGCCCTGTCTTTTGAGCCATCCTGACCTCTCTCCTTGCTTGCCTTCATCCCTGCAGCTCTGACTCTCTCACATCTATTCAACAGGAAAGGAAACTGGTGGCAACATAAAAAACTAGGTATTGTACTAATCAAGACAGCAGAAACAAAGAGCCTGCTTGTTTACTTATGCATGGCTGCTCCCCATCCCAGCAGTAATAGTCTTGCACTTGTCCTTATCAGGTCTCATAAAGTTTGCAGAGGAGACTATTTAGTTTGACTTCTGTTTTACAGGCAGAGACGGTGTGAGCAGGCTGCAGTTGTCGTGCAGCTCTCACCTTCAAATCTTCTGTTTCCTGCAGGCCTGGATCAGCTTCATGGCTCTGAGCTTCTTGAGACATTGGCTCTGTCCCCACAGAAGGTTTTGAAGGTTCTCCCCTGCACTGTGTCTACAGATTTGGCTTTCAAGGGGGAGGACTGTTCTGTGTGAATGGGCTTTACAGCAGCATCTGTGAGATGAGGTTTTCTTCCTGGTCTCTGCTTGGATGCTTTGGGCTGGCCCTCTGCAGGTACACTGAGCTGCTGTGCATCTAAGCAGAGCAGGTTAATAACCCTGCACGCCCACAGCTACTGTGTACACAAGAGCTTTTGCTTAATGTCGCCTTGAAGCTATATTAATCTGTACATTAACACCCTGTGAAAAAAGGACTCTGAACTGCCTGAAAACTAGCACTGTAAGTTTTACAAACCCTACCTGCTAGGCTGCTGGAGGCTTTGCAAGCCCTTCAATAGCCCTCAGCTACTAAAGCGGCATTTACCATAGGTCGTAAAAGTAAACACATATGCGGCAAATCCAATTACTGTGGAAAAGCAAATGTCTGAGTGCGAGATGAAGGAAGCTGTACGTGAATGCCTGACAACAAATTGATTGAACATATTAAATTATACACCTCTCCCAGAATAGCTGGAGTTTTATAAAGAATATAGTGCAGCAGAGCTCAATCAAGAGCAAAAACACAAGCCTGGTTCACATCCAACTTAGGACGACTTACACACAAGGATGCCTTTGAAAGCGAGACAACAGCTTTGAACTCCTCTGCGTGCCATTGCGCAGATACATCCGCATGCAAATGATAAAGCAGTCTCTCAGTACAGCGAAGCAGTGTGACAGCCCCCTCCACCACAAACCAGGACACAGGTGATGGAAATAGAAAAGGGAGGTGTGAGGAACAGACAAGCACAGAGGCAGCACCCAGAGCCTCGAGAAGGGGCGATGTGATGTCCAGTCCAGCCCTTTCTGGTCACAGCCTACCGGGGACCCCATAAAGCATTCACTCTCCAGAATACTTGCAGGACTCACTGTATAGCACCAAAAGCCAGGAAAACTCCACAACTGCAGTGAATTCTAGGTCTGTGCAGTAGCAGGGTGCTGGCGGAGAAAAGAGGCTTTCAGGAAGCAGGCTGCAGCCCATGCTGCAGGAGTAGGAAGTCACCTGCAGGTGTGACCCAGGAGCATGTCCCCGGGTGCAACCGAGAGAATTCATTTCATTGCAGAGCATGGTTTTGTGCTAAAGTATAGTGTGGAGAACTGGGCTCAGAGAGGTACAAACAGCCACTTTTATTATTTCCTGTAAAATGTGAAGTCCTCATTGTAGCAGGGGAGTGTTGGGATTATGTGTCCCAGCCTCATGGCAACTAGCTGATAGCTTGTGACTCCCTATGACCTAGTCCTATTGCCTGAATTCTGATAATCAACAAGTTACTGTCCAGAAAGTTGCATTGGTTCTGAATTTATGCATGAGAACAAGATAGCAAAAACTTCTGAACAGCTCAGGGAAGTGGAGCTGGATTTTAGCTTTCTGGACTGGTGAGAAAGGTTAATGAATGTTGTACATCCATATGAAAATAGTTGAGGGGAGAGTGAGCAGCTGGCAATAGCAAGAGTGCCTGAGCCAGAGGAAACAGTGTTATTTGCTCTGTCACTGCCTTTCTTGCGTGTTCTTGCTGGGAATTTCATCTATCACATCTCCTGATATCCTTTAAGCTATGTATAGAGCTTTAGCACATTATACATGTGTGCAAGGTGTTAAGGTGTGGAAGGGCTAAAGCCTTTCCTACTGAAGTAGGGAAAGGGAAGACACCCTTTTCATGTAGTTTCCGTACCAAACACAGAGGATCTGATTGCTTTTGATAGTTTCCCCTGGTGTATCTGAGGCAAGCTGGCAGACTGCCCTGTGGACATAAGGCAGCACAGGCACTGCCATCACATAGACTCCTGTGGACCCAACCTGATCCATATGTCTGCCCCAAGGCAGCTTCTGGCAGCTGTTTTCTGACTTGTCCATAATTCCCACCAACGTGAAGGCTCCAGTCTCCATGATTTTTTTTCCATTTATTCTATTTACTCCATAAATAGGTAATACATTTCAGTGCTTTGTTACCTTTTTCTGATATCAGGCTTTTTCCTCATGCCAAATTGATTCTTCCTTGAAAAACTTGAAGCTTGTTACTTCTCTGGACATGTAGGTTAACCTCTTCCTCTGCATTGGCCTTTTGTGTACTTTGTCATCTCTTTTTGGCCTCTCCTTTCCTGAGCAACCTCAATTTGTTTAGGTCTTGTTTATTAGATTGATCATTCTCACTGCTCTGGACTTTCTTTAGTTGTCTTGTATCATCCTGGGTGTGCATGACCCAAAATTGGACCTTGTGCTCCAGCTGAGGCCTTGATAATGTGGGGAAGAGTTAGAAGATTTGTTTCATTTGTCTTTTAAGTTATCACTGTGTTTATAGGAAAGCATTTGCCTCTTTTTTTGTAACGTGGGCTTTCATCCTTTATAGCTCCTGAAGATTTTTATGGAGCTCTAATGCCAGTAAAATTCTTTCCCATCCTACGTTTGTGCAGATGATTATTCCAACATCAATGCGGGTTTTGCTCTTGTTCCTGCTGAATACAAAGCACCAAGTTTTGTTTGTTGTAAGATATTTTTAAATCAACATTTGCTCTTCAGCCTATTTCCCCCCTTTCCCAGCTTGGTACTACTTGCAAGTCTAATAAGCACACTAATTCATCTGTCATCCATAATGACTGAGGCCAGCCCTAAGACAACCCCCCCATGAGGCTCAGGGGTTTTTATATCTTCTATTTTGCGAATGAACCTTTGACACTACTTTGTGTAGTTTTTCAAATACTTCTGCATCCATCCCCTAGTATTTTCATCCAGACTGTGTTTTCTTAGCTTAGATGCAAGAAAGTGAGCTGAACTACTGTGAAAAGCTTTAGAGAAATCTAGATGTGACACAAAATCTATTGTCTTACCACTGAAGGAAATGAGATTGGTTTGACACCAATTACTCTGAACAGATCCAATCAGGCAGCCACTTATTTTCTTGTGATTTTTCTCTCTGCTTACCAATTGTTTAGTTTTGTTTGTCTGTAAGAACTGCACCTAAGCTGATAGGCATCTAATTCCCCATCTCCTCATCCTCTGCCTTTTGTAAAGACAGGAAGTATATCAATCTTGTTTTAGTCTTCTGTGCCTCATCCCTGCCAATAACTCTAAACAGCCCTTATTTTTCTTCAGCTGAGGATGGATATCAGGCCCAGCCAGTTACAAACCTTCTGGCTTATCTAAGTATTCTCTAACCTCTTCCTTCCCTATTAAAAGATCTAGTCCCCTGTCATTGATTTTTACCAGTTTCCACACTTTTGGTTGGAATCCAGTCTGGATGACACCTTTTCTAGCTGATTTGTTTTTTTTTTTTCCACATCCTATGTGAAAACACTGATGAATTCTACAACCTTGTTGGTAATATCATGTTTTTTTCAGGCATATCTCTATGTTGCCCCTTCCTAGAAGCTACAGCCCTTGTTGCTCACGGTCACTTTTTTGCATGGTCTCCCACACATCTTCATTCCTCTCATCTTCCTGATTTGGTACTCTGGATTCTTAAACTTTCTGCTGTGATAGGCGCTGAGGTTTCTTTTTTCCCAGCTAGCACTTGACATGCAGTCAAGTCCCCTCATGCTGTTCTCCTTGGTGACCTAAGGATTCTTACAGTGGCACCTGCAGACGCAGGAGCAGAATACCTCAACAGAAGTGCTAGGGTTAGAAAGAGAAGTATAAAATCTTCCCCAACAGTTGGGAGTTAATATTTTCATCTGGGAGGTATTCTCCAAACCCAGCATCATGTATTGTTTGTTAATAACCTAAACTGGATTTGATTCCAGCCGTGTATGTTAGGAAACATTAGTGGTGTATCTTGGCTTTCTGCATCCTCATGCAGGGTGATGAAGGAGGGAGGGGTGTTGCATTTATTTGGAGCACAAGTGGTTGTATAGGCAACGGCCCCATTCAGGGTGACGAGGGGAGCTCACTGATTGCTGCTAACACTAGTGTCACCACAGCCCATGGAGGGGCTATCAGAGATGCAACCTTGCTGAGGAGAGACACTGCTGCTGAGCACTGTGCCTGGCACTGTCCCCAGGGGTGGCCCACACCCCAGCCCTTCCTTGCCCCACAGAGGTCTTATGGCCACAAGTTTATGCCAGATGCACATTTGCACTATAGTATTTCATTTGCACAGTAGTATTTCTTTTTAAACTACCTGCCTTTTAATTTCAGTGCATCTCCACTTGCAGCTTTCTATTGAACCGTGATGAAGAGGGAAAAGGCACCGGCAAATTGTGCTGTGGCTCTTATGCCTTTTTTGCCATATGTTCATTCTGATTTAACTACTTTTATTTGATCTCTCCTCACAAGGAAATATTTCCATGGCATAGTTATTTCTATTGCTAGTGTTTGGACCTTTCCAGTTTCCTTCTGGGACTTTGATGTACAACCAGGTTTTTAAGCTAACTGCCTTTGAAAAACTACATTAATTCCTTGTGCAAAGTTTTATCCATTGCTAGAGTAAGGATGACAATGTGCACCTCTAAGAAGTTGCTGAAGATAAATGAAATATGTTTGGAAAGCACTTTAAAGGCCTTGCATGGTGTGGTACTTCTTGAAGTGCAGATTACTGAACACTTTAAAGAGATAACTAACAAACTACCATATGCAGCATTAATTGCATATGCAAATACAGCAGGCTTCATTATAGGATTCACTGTCATTTACTGTGAACTCTGTGGCACATCACTATAACAGCACGCTTCTTGTTAAAGTGAAAGAAAATAAATGAATCCAAAATTATTTTGGGGCTGTCTTTAGCAGATTCGTTCCTTTACTTTGAAACAGTCAATTCGCCACCATTCAGATTTTATATCAGACCTGCTATCCTGCACTAGCAAATGTTAGAAGTCAAGAGGTGCTTCTAGCTGATGAAAAGTTGCTGCCCAATCTTCGTGTTCTGAAAGATGACACCAAACCAAAAAAGGCAGGATCCAGCAGCAGCCGATGTCGTTCATGGTAGGAAAACATCATTAGAACCAACCACTTGCTGGGTTTATTTTCCTCAGTGTGGACCAAGAGGTTGCCTGTGCCAGCAGAGCGGAGAAGGTCTGAGCCTGCGGCGTCCTCCTTGGCTCTGGAGACCTGCCAGAGGGATGAAGGGAAAGAGACCACAGGGCTTGCAGACAGGGAGCCTCAAGGCTCTGCCTGGACGCTCAGCTCCTGGTGAGGCTGGCGAGAGCCTGTCCTTGGGGACAGAAGGAGCGATGCGCATCGCGTGTTTGTCTCAGGCAGTGCTGTGTGTCGATGTGAGGTGTGGTCTTTGTGCAAGGGCCTGTTCCAAGGGTAGCTCTGCAGTTGTAGAGGAGAGCTTGCACAGCCGCCTGCAGCATGAAAGGTGTAAGCAGAAGGAAAACCTCAGTTGAGACCTACAGGAACCAGAAACCAAAAGATCAGTTAGGAGAGAGAAATGGGAAAAGACCAAAAGGGCATTTGAGAAGGCATGAAGGGAGCTGGGAGTACGATGAGGTTCTGGGGATTGTGAGGGCTACATGATGCTGAAGGAGAAAATGAAGTGACCTTGAGTTAAGCTGAGAATGTTTAACTCAGAAGTGCAGATGTGACATTTGCCTGCAAATGGGACATTCTGGCACAGGAGCTGGAGCCAGTGCTGTGATGACAGAATTTCTGCTGCAAAGAAGACCCTTCTAACTAGAGAAGGTCAAACCAAAGAAGTACCAACCTCTCTCTTCTCTGATGCAATCAGTTTGCGGTATTTGCGTAACCAATTGGCCAAAGGGCGAAAATGATAAATGGTCTATTTTAAGTGTTTAAAAATATTGTAAAGGTTCCATCTCCAGAGTTCTGCTAATTTACTGGGGTGAGAGGCAGGTCTGGTGGCAGTTGGTGACAGCTCTTCGCTTCGAATGTTTCCTATTAAACAACGCAGCAAAGCACAGACGCAAGAACAGCATGTATGATTCAGATGTGTATGTTACCACTTCACTGTTACGGCTTTTTTGGTTGGTTTCCATCACAGACTGAGAGTGTGTTTTCCACTTTGGGATTATTTGTTCTCCCAACTATATCAAGTTTAATTGCTTCTTCAAACCAGGAGACGCTGCAGTATTTCAGAGCTAACATTCCTTGTAAATCCTGTCACTCCTTTCGCTCACTGATCATTAATGTACTTAGGGTTAGAAATGAAGCTAGGAAGCAACTCCATTTGGAACAAACCTCATGCCACTTTAACTGAAAAGCTATGTTTTCCAACAAAAGCGCTGTCTTTCAAGGTGAGTTATTTCTGGACTGTCTGACTTGACAGACCTGTGTTCAGAGGCAGTGAGGGCACCCTCCCCAAGATGCTTGTTGCTGTGAAAGCTGCACTGCAGTGAAGGGCTGTGTTAGCAAATGAAGCTTGGTTCCTGCAATTCAGGGAGTAGCTGTAGAGGTAGCAAAGCTCTGCATTAGTCATTGCTGTCTATCTTGGGCTCGGTACTGCTGTGATCACAGTCAGACTGGACAGCAGGAAAACTTCTGTTTTCTTTTGTAAGAAGTGTAGATGCACAGCTGGGACTGGGGAGGAGGAAAGCTGCACAAGAGAAGAAGGGGTTTCCTGGCTTTAGGTGCTCCTGGGACTGGGAGGGTGAGGGCAGAGTGAAGAAAGTAGGTTGGGGGTTTAAATTACTAAGATCTAGCCAGCTGTCAAATTAAGGAGGTAACTGGAGGCATTATCAAAGAATGTAGAAGAAGGAACCTTCAGGTAGGAAGACCTGCTAGAGCAGAGAGTAGTCTGGGAGCCATAAGGCATCATAGTGCAAAGATCATATAGAAAGCCCCCCAAGTGAGGGAATAGAAGGGAAAGCAGGAGACCTGCTGGGTGGACATGGAGCAGCCTGTGGCACCCAGCAGAGAAAGACTCCATAGGTATGAGACAGGAGAATGAAGACTACTGTGCCTTCAGAAGAGTGTTTGATTTCTGAGTCTCGCTAATGAGAGCCTGCAGCATTTGTATGAACATGTGTTGTGTGACTCAGTGAAGAAGTTGCATAAACTGTAAAAAAGGGCCCTCAGAAATTTGGAAAATATAATTAAATTCATTAACAGAGATTTCGTTTGGTGCCCTGAGCAAACACTTCATAAGCAAACCCATCGTTCTTCCCCATGCAGTCCTGTTTCTTCTGTTGCACAGCAAGATGGTGCCTCCCTAATTTTCCAGGACTTTTTCCAGAGAAAACAATGTATTTTAACCCAGTGTGCATGCTCAACAGCATACAGGCTTTTTTTTGTCGTGAGGCTTTTTCTCAGTTTCTGCTCTTTTATGACAACCTGATGCAGGCACATATCCTGAAAAATCCCAGCTTATGTAATTCAAAACCCAGTCTGATAAGGGAGAGCATCAGATGAACTGAAGGATGCAGGGCACACATATGGAATATGGCTTTTTCATGAGATACTCTTGATTACCAGAGATTATGGATAAAGAAATACAGTGCTGCAGCTAAAGGTCTCTGGTTCCATATAATACGTCTGACAGTCTAAAGCTGAGTTTGGGCTTCATTTCCAATTTCCCTGCTAGATCATTAGGATTACTCTAACATCTTTAAGTGGTGAAGAGCTTAATTAAAATATTCCCTCAAATGTAAGCTACATGCAGATATGAGTATCAATGATTATTGTTTGTGTCTTTGGGAAGACGTGCATAGCATAGTTAATTGGTCCCATGGAAGTCTTGAATTTTTTCTTTAAATATCACTTTGAACAAATTATTAACAAAAACTGTGTGTATTTGAGCTCACCTATCATTTGCAGTGATTCAGCTGATGTAATATGTAAGCCAGAATAGGTCCTGTGCAGAAACTGCTGAAATAATTTGTCAGTTTTATATATCATAGATACACATTTTAGACACTCAGATAAGATTCAGCTGGGTTTTAAACTGACCTTAAGAAACCATAAAATGGGCAATCAACACTGAAGTAATTTCCCAAGTTCTGATGTGATTTAGTCAGGATGATTACAGATGTAAGCTGGGACAAGAATTGTCAATTCTACTGATGCTTTCAGTTCTTCTAGATTAGACCTCGCAGGGGCCTTCCTCCAGGTACTGCTTAATTTAATGCTTTTTCAAACTAATTTGCTATTTAATTGTGGGGTAATAAAATGTTTGTCACCTTTGAAATTTTCTAAGTCAGATTATCCAGTGCATATTACAAACAGTGTAGATGAGTGTCACATACCAGAGGCAGCCTTTGCTGCGAGGGCTGGTTGTCTGGCACTACTCTGTAGATAATTTTCGGTAGCTTTTGATCTTTCATGAAATTTCTCTTGAATTTTACGAAATTTCTATTGAATTCTTTTGTGAATTTTCTCTGAAATGTTTCACTTGGTCTCAACTCTCTTTTAAAGAAAAAAAGTAAAAAAAGTCCAATTCTACCCTCTCTGTACAAAGTCAAAGAAAACATGCTGGTGCTTTTGCAACTGTCTTGGTGCTATGAAGCCATTGACCTGGAATAGCTGAGGTTCCCAAACTTACAGATGTGTCTTT
>JAOEHX010012877.1:0-23979 GCA_025448015.1 Bolborhynchus lineola
TCTAAACATATTTAGAAATAAACAAAATTAGAAAAGAAATGTCAAAGTCTAGTCCATGAACAGCGTTAGTCTAGTCACATTGATCACAAGTCCACACGTCTAGCATTAGAATATTATCTTATGTTAGGTACCATGCAATAGAAAGGATCAATTAAAAATAATTTGGTTTTCAATTTGCTCTACAGAAAAAAAGGCAAAATTTTGCTGTTGGTAATCCTTAAAAAGAATCACTCTTTTTGGCACTAATCAGTATGATATATTTGTAGGTGCTCAAAGAGACATTATTTAAGGGGTGCTTAAATAATTTCATAGTTTAAAATTTATTCTTAAATTGTATAGATGGATTATGTTAAATATGATGACCGATGAACTACTTTCTTGATAATCATCATTTTGTGATGATCTAATTAGGAAGACAGTTCAAAATGCACACATTTGGATAAAAGATACATTGAAAGAAACAGCTATACACAGAAACAAAAAAAAAAAAAAAAAATCAGAAATCTGAGTATTTTGTTCCTTAGCTAAATAAACATTTAGCCATCACAAGTGGTGGACCTTCCAACTCAAATGATGCAATGAACAGAGTGTTCGAAAAGTCTGTACAAGTCAATGCTACTTATTATTTTCAGTTACAATGCTGAAATAGAGATGTAATTATATATGCAGATACCATCACAACTGGGAGAGAGGGAGAAGCAAAGAACACTGGCAAAGGGAAACCAAAAAGACTAGCAGATTCGAAAAACAGTCTAAATACAAAACAGAAGTGGAAAAGCCAGGATGAAACCAAGGTTCTACAAATGGATAACAAAATTAATGGTACAAGCACAAGACCCCACATTAAAAACAAGAAACATCTTAACAGCTTCCTGGATTCAACTCCTAATAAAGGCAGGCAAAAGGAAGTAGCAAGTCCCACAGGTTAGAGTAGACATTTTGATTTAAAGTGAGCATTCACTGTTCCCGCTACTCCTGGTCACTGCAACAGCATGGACTTCTCTTTTTCGTGGTCCAAAGCAAGGTTCAAAATTCAGCATGAACAGTTCTATGTATTAATGTGATCCATCGAAGCAACCTATAACAAAGCTGACATCTTTCGCGAAACAACCTGTAACTTAGAATATCTGTGGACTTTCTAAAGAGGTTCATCTAGTTCAGATAAATAAACTATTGTTGCAAAGCATTACATGCTCTCCATGCCCACCACAGTGAGAGAACATTTAATGGCCTTAGACTGCAAAAGGAGACAAGCAAAGGTTATTTATCCTTCTACAAAGTATCTAACTATGCCAGTCAGTGTAATTAAGTATCAGAACAAACTGCCTATTTTGAATTTCCATCAAGTAAGCCTTTAAAGAAAAGGTCTGGCAAACATATGTCAAGAGCTGAGTACAGCTTATTCTACTCTGGGGCAAATGGATGAACTGGATCTGCATGTCTCAACATTTAATGCATGCCTCATTGGAGGATGTAGTAACAAGGAAGAATTTTCTCTGTCAACAAAACCATACTAGTGCGTTATGATGAGGAACACATTTTTAATCTGTTCAACAGAAACAGCCTTGGAAGGCTAACAAAGAGCAGCCTGGACAATTTCTGGATATCCCATTCCAGCTCTATTGTCTGTTACTGTGACAATCAATGACAATACACAAAAGGAGACAACAGAGTGCCATATACTCTATCAGATGTACTAAACCCTGGGAGAAGAAGCATTCTTTTTCTGCCTATCAAAGATGATTACATACTGAAGTGTGTCCTGTATGGTATTAAAAAGGCTTTAGGCACTATCACTGGACTGTTTTAAGAAAAGAGTTAATTCTTACAAACCACAGATGTGTTTGCTCTTCAGATCATAGATTTATCATCTACTTCCTGAGGTGTGGCCACATAAATTCGAAAGAATAAATTTAAATAAATTAAAATTTCATTATGTTCTTGTGTTTACAAAACATCTCATGAAAACACTAAATGGTTTATCTGCTGTACACACTCTCACAATTTATTTTATGCACCCAAGATGAGCAACTGACATAAAAACATATGTACCCTAAAGCATATATAATATAAACTCAATTTATTAAGAGAGATGTTATTCCTAATGAATTTTAAGCTCTCAGAAGACCTTAACACACAGCTGATTCACATCAGTATTTACTGGTTGCTAGAACGGTGTAATAAGCACTAACTTCCACTGGAAATATGCGAAAAATTAAGTACCATAACAATAGTAACTTTACTACATTCCCCAGTCAACAGCTAGGAGTGTCCAACCAGTAAGAGCAAAGCACTGCACCAACTATGACAGGAAAACCAAATCCTGCAGGTGTTTTTTCTTTTATCTTAATATATTGTGCAGTTCCGGTGTCCTCAACATAAAAAGGACATGCAACTGTTGGAACAAGTCCAGAGGAGGGCCACAAGGATGATCACGGGACTGCAGCACCTCCTGTAGGAAGACAGGATGAGAAAGTTGGTGCTGTTCAGCCTGGAGACGAGGAGGCTGCGTGGAGACCTCATAGTAGCCTTCCAGTATCTGAAGGGGTCCTATAGGGATGCTGGGGAGGGACTCTTCATTAGGGACTGTAGTGATAGGACAAGGGGTAATGGGTTCAAACTGAAACAGGGGAAGTTTAAATTGGATATGAGAAAGAAATTCTTTACTGTAAGGGTGGTGAGGCAATGGAATGGGTTTCCCAGGGAAGTTGTGAATCTCCATCCCTGGCGGTGCTCAAGGCCAGGCTGGACAGAGCCTTGGGTGACATGATTTAGTGTGAGGTGTCCCTGCACATGGCAGAGGGGTTGGAACTAGATGATCTTAAGGTCCTTTCCAACCCTAACTATTCTATGATTCTCTATTAACCATTGGAATAGGCCCACAACATGTATTTAGGCCATTACAGTTTTTATTTTGCTAACATGAACGAGGATTTTTTTAAAGGGAGTGGCGTTAACATTACTTTTCATTTGTTAGATGCACTTCTTTTGAATCAACAATATTTCACAGTAGGCCTCAGTACTTTCTTACATCAATTATGCTAACAAATCAATTAACTTTTCCCTAAGAAGTTCTAACGCTTCAAAGACTACTGGTTTTAAGTTTATGGTGGCGAGTATTTAGGTATTGCAAAAAATCCTTATTTGCTTTACAGAAATTTCCACTACTTCCTAAAGACATGTCATTCAAAATTATCACCACTGATTTGGCCTGGTCAACCTTTACTTCGGAGTTTAATGTTTGTGTATGTAATACAGATTTGCCTTAATTATTTTCTGTTGTTCAAACTCAAAGTTTACCCTTACCCTACTGCCTGATGAATTTTAACTAATTTTCTTGGCTGAATCTTTTCTAGGCTGAAAATGACTACATTTTGGCAAGATATTGTCTATTTTTACTAACAGAGGGGCAAAGACTGCAGATTATTCAAGGCAGCTAAACATTTCCGACAATTACCTGTTCATGTGTCAGAAAACAGATCATGTCAGTAAGTGACTATTTAGCATCTTAACTATATTTTTAGTTTTTCCCAAAATATGACAAAAGCAACAAAACTACATTTATAATGCTAAAAAATAATTTATACAGGATTATTAACTGCAACACACAGTTCTGCGATTTTAGTTAGGATCTCACATTTTCAATACTACAGTTCAATTTGTATCATACAATCCCCAAACCAAACCCTACATTACTCTAATCTCATATTATATATTGTGCCAAGGTGGATGGTGAGCAAGACTGAATACAACAGTACAAGCAGTTTATCAGCTTACTTTTTGGAATCAGCGTAATCAAACCACATTGTGATTCCTTATCTATGACCTTGGTCAAACAGTCACCTTCTCCTAGATTTTAATTTTCTAAGTAATTCTGCTTTCACTGGCACCTTAAATACCAGGCAAGGCACAATCTGACATTTGCCTGTATTTTTAATTCCTATAGACTGGTCATCAGCCAAAAACAATTTCTTTGTTAGAACAACCAGCTAAGGACAAACCTTCACTTCAACCAGTATCACAATGAAAGGGTTTTACGTGTCATTAAAAAGAGAATGTTAATTTAATTCCTTTTAAATCAAATCATAATTTGCCTTATTTCCTGCTGGTTAAATAAATGACACTATGTTCACTCTTCTGTTCCCTGGAAATAAGTTATTCACATCTTCATATGAATTCAGATCTCCTTTTTAATGTTACGGCAAAAGAGTTACACATCTCTGCTTCAGAAGATCACCTAACAGAGATTGGAGAGTATGTGGGTTATGTGGCTCAGCAGATGTAACTGCTACTGTTACTAGCAGAGAAGGAACAGTTTATGGGGATCAGAGGCAGAAGACAACTGGAGAGGAAGGCATTGAGACAATCAGCAAATACTGAACTGGGCAAAAGGGTCACTGATAAGGCAGTTTCTTTGGCAGCAGTTGCAGAGTCAACAGCCAAACTAGCACCAATTTTCTACAATGACAGTAAATAACAAGAGAGGTGAGGGGGAGTCAGAGGTATAGAATGAAAGAGGTAAAAGGGACCTTGCAAGAAAACTCTTTATTTTGATTCATAAATTATAAAGTTATAAAGAAAATTCAAATTGCAGAACAATTTTTATATCAAATTCAAAGCCTAAGAAGGATGACATTAATCTCCACTACAAAAATAGGATAATCTATTTCTATAGGCTCAAACCAACAAACAAGCATATCCCAAGCATTTCAAGCCACACCTTTAGCAAAGACACAGGGAAAAAGAACACTTTAAAACTGACACATCTCAGCAAACCCACTAGTTTTGCTTTGATGAAAGTGAACGAAAGATGAAAATGAATTTTAACCTCTTGTATAATTTTTTTAATAAACACAAATAAAGCCTGAAAAACCTGACACAAATCAGTTTTCCTAGCATAAGAAGCTGTTGGTTACATCTTCAAGATTCCTGTGTCAAAACTTTTTTTCAGAAATACCAGAATGTCAAGATGAGAGTTTATAAAGCCAGAACTTTTCATTTTTGTTAAATAACCTAAAATCTTTAAAAAAAAAATCACTTATTTGCAAGAGTACAAATAAAAAGACAGCATTTAATACCACTAAATTTCACTGCAATAGCCTTCCTATTCTTTCTGCTTGTAGGTCCCAGACATTCCACCTTTTTCCCAGTATTGAGTAACACCTGAATTAACTTGACTACATCTCGAACAAGGATCAGAAAAAAATAATGAAGGAAAGGCAACGTTCTTTCATCTTTTTACTGGTAAGCCAATTTTCTTTCCCCATTTTATTCTATGTTCCTCTTCTTACCTAAGTAGTTCATCACAGCTAGCAGGAACAACTACCTTTGCCTCACTTTACTGGGGCAAATAAACTAGGAAGAGACTAAAAGGTCTCAAGTTTTCTATTAATGTTTTCAGAAGACAAACAGTTTTAAGTAGATGCTGAATCTTCCGATCTTTCCCTACTTTCTAATATCTTCCTGTCTTATATCCCTTCACCAAATGGTTTTACAGAGAATACAGGCTTCAAACAACTAGTAACATTATGTATGACCACACACACAATCACCCTTTTCAGAGAAGACAGTTTTAAAGACCATTTGGGAGATAAATGGATTCTCTCTCCTTAAGGCAATACACAAGTCATAATTTAATTTCTTTCCTTGTTTAGGTTAGATACAAAGAAGAAGTTCTTTATGGTGAGGGTGGTGAGGCACTGAAATGGGCTGCCCAAAGAAGCTGTGAATGCTCCACCCCTGGCAGCATCCAAGGCCAGGTTGGATGGAGTCTTAGGTGACATGATTTAGTGTGCGGTATCCCTGCCTATGGCACAGGGGCTAGAACTAGATGATCTTAAGGTCCTTTCCAACCCTAACTATTCTATGATTCACAATTAAGAATATTGTTCTGTCTTCTGCTATTCATCAGTACTAAAGATAAACTTGTTGCCTATTGCACAAGGGTACTAGGCAGACAAAATGAAGGACTGAATTATTTGCAACTTTGTTGGCTTATTCCAAATAATCCAACTGGATTATTTGCAACTTGGTTTGAAAATGATGGGATGCTTCACTTCCATAAACAACAAATTACCTTTTCAGTATTACTGGACCTCCCATATTCCTTCATTCTCCAACACTCAGAACTGGATTGTACAACTTAAAAGTGGACTCCCTTGTACAGGAGCTACTCTTAACCCTTTTGCAGCATTTGGCTTCCAAGTCCTGTCAGAGGAAACTAGCCCATGTGTCACAAAGGAACATAAACTTGTTTGTTCACTGGTCCGTGCTCTGTCACAGGCCTTCAGAAATGTTACATGTGTTTGTTACAGAGAGTAAGACACCATAAAATTAAATATAATATGAATCATTGTTCTTGTGAGTGCATAAAGAGTTCATATGATGTAAGATACAGAAACTATGCACTAACTTAATATCAAATAAACCCAATACATCCAGCTTCTTTTTGAATTAAACTGCAAGTCACCATTAAAAGCATAAATTCTGTTCCCTAGTTCAATGTACAAATACTTTTTCAGCACTCAAGATACCAGAATACAGATTTAATTCTTCCTATTACAGCAACAAAATTTGTTATAGAACACATGCTCTTCATTTCACTGCAATTAAACGGACATTAATGTAATTTTGTTACCTTTTTTGCAGTTGTTTTTTCCACCATGGTGCTGTCACTGTCAGAATTTTCAACTTGAACTGGTTTTGAAGACCCAAATTTGGGCATTTTATAGCTGTTTAGCTAGCTGTATCTTGTATCAATGGGTTCATTGTGTGTCTGAAAAATAAACAAAGAACATTATTTAAATATACACACTGCAGTGCCATTTTAGGACAAACGTTGTTACTGTAGATGGTAGCAGATCTGAACAGTATCCTAAAAAGATGGGTAACAGTAACACCTGACTTCAAGCATCCCATTCATTTGCAGCCCAAACCTTGGGGCAAAACCCCAAAAAGTCTAACATGGCTACTTCTGGGGACACAGTCATTAGAAAACCACCAAGTCAGTTGCAGGACTGCCTCAGTCTTCTAACTTACCTCTCTGGCAGACTGAACACTTTTGGGGATTTGACGGGCCATTTGTTCATTATCTTGCTTAATTTTATAGGTAGTAAGACTGGAAAGATGTACAAGATCATTTCTAGCAATGCTATAAAGAGCAATTAGGCTTTCTAGCCTGGGAAACTGAAATTTGTCTAGCCAAAATATGGAAAGACAATCAAATCTTGGTGATTTACTGTACTTTCTATTGGGGCAAGAGATACATGTTAGAAGAAAAAATCTAAACGTTAGACCTGGAACTAGAAGCCTTAATTTTCACTGTTTAGTAAATTAATTATATAAGCCATTGCTATATATATACATATGTATATATATGCATATGAAGCTCTAACAGCTCTATGATGTTTCATCTCCAAGCCAAGTGTCATTACAAATTCACATAATGGAAGAGGTCTGGCTTGCCTCTTCCACAGAACGAAGAACCACTCCTCTTGCAAGAAGAAAGGTCATGTAGAAAGGAAAACCACATTCAACTTCACTTTAAAGCTGGTGATGTTTTATGGGTCATTTTGAGTTAACGTACTACATTACAAATATTTACGTGATCACAGTCGTATTGAGTCTTGTAGTAATTTTATGTCTCACTGAGACATTTCAAGAGTGACATTTATATTATTGCTTTACAGTTAAGATTTTGGGATCATCATGTAGCAAATTTGTTGGTGTTATAGGGCCACTGTTTTGGTTTGACATCTGTAACTGACAACAGAGGCTGATATTTTCTCTTTGGCAGATGACTTTGAGAAAACTGTTTTGCACACCAGACCTGACACAAAATTTTCATATTTAAACACATTTCTACACCCCACCCACCTATCCAACCCCCACAAGACCTAAACTATGAGAAATTCCCTAAAAGAATACTTAGCTAAGATTAATACTGTTATACACAGCAAAGTAAAATCTCTCTTACTCCTCCAGAACAAAAAGGGAAGAGGAGAAGGGAAGTTTAAAATGTTCAGTCCTCAAGTTAGAAAATTGGGAAATGCTGCACTAAGGTCTGGTCTTTTCCTCCACTTCCCCTACACCTGAGGGTGGTGTGAATTGTTTTGGTGGTGTTTGTTTGGGTTTTTTTAACATTAACTACAAGCTTATGAAAAACAGGAAGAGCTTAATTAGAAACTGTCTGACATACCATAACCTGAATCTTGTCCCCACTATGATACAAGACACAATATTGTGAAGCTCCTACTGTTCTGTTTTTATCCGGAACAAAAGAAACATTAATGTATTCCCTTCATCTATGTAGTGTCAGTAGGATTTATGCAGCCCTACTGATATGGACAGTATTTGTTCATTTTTAAGGGACATCAAAGCACACGGTTATTTGTCTTTTCTTTGCATATACTTTTTGTAACAGTTGCAGAAGGCAAAAAAAGGTTATTGGTGCAATGAAGAGTGTTCTACAATGAGTTTTCTCTAGTTTACAAAAAATACTTCTTAATCCTAAAAGAAGCAACGAGTTAGTGTCTTCACAGAGACTTTTGGATGATACTGTGATGATTACGCCATACAGAAGAGTATTACTACAGCAGCAGATATCTCCATTTTCATGCGTTTAAAAAGAAGACACAGTCAGAAATCCAGTTTTTCTCAGCCTCTCAAATCATCTTAAATTTCACTTGCCACAATTCTCATTGTAAACATGATAATGTATACAATTACTTTAAAACAGATTTAAATGTGAAAGTAATCTTCATTATTTTAATTGAAGTATTTCTGATTGCATATGCTGCTGTTTTCTTCCCTTCCTTTCTTATGCTACTTGACTCCCTGAACTACCTCCATTCCTGCTTTGCTTTTCTTCCTTTCCTAATGCGATACACTGT
The DNA here is from genome assembly GCA_025448015.1 of Bolborhynchus lineola. NCBI lineage: Eukaryota > Metazoa > Chordata > Aves > Psittaciformes > Psittacidae > Bolborhynchus > Bolborhynchus lineola. Next base: position 8,892 of record JAOEHX010012877.1, read on the forward strand.
TCTCTATACCCTTCTAGTACTGACAGTAAGAAGCCCAACTTCATGAGCTTAGTAAAATTCATCAGCTTAGGCTTGGCTCCATTTCCCTTATTTGCCTCAGCAGCAGGGACTAAACCATATTAGCTGAACAAGAGCTCCTCCGTAATAAAAGGCCCAGCCTCCCCGGGCATGTCCTTTCAAGTCTTAGTAAACAGAAAGAGTTTATTTTTAACAATGGTAGACTGACAAAAAAAATTAATAATTCAAGCTATAAGGCATTGTATAGGGGTAAGAGGATGATGAAAATATTTTCAAAATAAACTGATAAATTTAAACTAAAGGCATCTTTTAAATAATACAATTAGCACAAATACTATACAAATATAAATTAAATGAAAATGCCCAGAGAAGCTGTGGCTGCCCCATCCCTGGCAGTGTTCAAGGCCAGGTTGGATGGGGCTTTGAGCAACCTGGTCTAATGGAAGGTGTCCCTGCCCATACCTGGGGAGTTGGAATAGATCATGTTCCAACTATAAGCATTCCATGATTTCATGAAAAGAGAAATCAGAGCATGCTCCTATTTTCTTCACCACATCATCAAAAGTAAATGTGAATTCATTCAATTCTTGACCCCAAGCCAATTATGTTTTGAAGAGAAAACTGCTTTGGAAGTTCACTATACCCGAGTATCACATACTGGATTACTGAAGAAGAACCATCACAACTATCACAGTGACACATGGCAGTATTTTCATTAAGTATTTTATATACCAGGTTGGTATTTCACAATCCCTCTGTGAAACACTTTTCAGATACAAATGCTACAAATATCTGAGCAGAAAAAAAAAAAAAAAAAAATTCTTTTCATAAAGTGTAGCACTTTTTTTTAAGAACTATGGTCCAGAAATGTAAGCAAATTATTCAACCCATGACCACATAGTATATCTTACAATCAAATTCTGAACTGAAGAAGTGATTTTAATGTCATTGTAATTTTATTTCCATTTGCCTGCAATGCAGTGCCATTTCAATTCATGTTCTGAACAGTCAACAAACATTTGCATTCAGGGTGAAAATGTAGAACACTAGCAGGTTCTTCCAGGGAAACCCAGATCTGTCTGCTTTGAGTTTCCTTCAGGGCTGTCTCTTAATGCAATTACTGGTTTATTAGGCAGCCTTGATGGCATATTTCAAATCACCAGAACCCTAAACTGAGTGTTAAACTCTTTACATTCAAATTATTCTCCTCTGTCACAACAAGCAGCACCATCACTCTTCCTCTAACAGGCACAGCTGTGCTTTTTCTCTCACAGTGATCTATTTCATGCTTTTCAATAAAACATAGAATCTGCTTTCTACTAAAGAAAGTTCTCTGCATGTAACAAAATGGATAATCAGATTTTATGCTTGTGTGTCTTTATGCTTGAACATATTTCCTGCACATTCATTATCAGTTATCAATGTCGCATTATTTGAAATACTGTTAAACTTCTTCTCTCATTTTTCACCTAAAGAAAAACAAAAATAAATTTCTCCCTTAGAGTAACAAATATAAGCATTTTGACAGATTTACAGTCAGTGATACAAAAAGCCAGGATTATTTAATTAAAAAACCCTCACCCCTCAAAAAATCCTATCAACCACCAGAGCTTAAAACACAGGTAGCTACAGAAAATTAGGCATATAATAAATCTCTAATACCAACAGATTACTGTATTAACTTATTAAGTTGTATAAGCTTACACCTAGTACTAGTGAAAGAGTACGCCTTCACCTATGTGAAAAAAATGAGAACTCATGCCATACTCCAAGAACAAAAAAACTGTCTCTTCCAGTAGGAATTTATTGCGGACTGGGAAACAGTGAATCAACCGCACAAAATTTCTGCTATAAATATTTTACAGGAGTACTTCAGAATGTTTTGCTAAAATTCAGCTTACGAAAATGACAGCTAAGGCTACATTGACATTAGCAAGGAATACACAGCTATCAAGAGCAGATCTGTGGACAGGAATAGCTGGTAACAAAAAGTCAGAATTTACACTAGTCACATTTAGCAGTTTTACTCTAGACTAGTTTGAGTGCCGTCTCATGTACTAAGAACACACTAAAGGCTGGAGTACATTCAGCACATTCCTGAACACATCTCTCAGCTTAAAACAGGAGGAATCAAGTTCTGATACCACTGTATAGCAAGTTAAACCACAGTGAGGAGAGCTAAAGGTAGTTATTTTAAAGGTGTATACCTGATTCAAACTAAGACCCTGACCTGATTCCCCCCTAGTGATCTCCCCCCTCCCATTCCCAAGACTTTATCTCTTCCAAGACTATTTAGAAATGACTAGTATGATCTACATCTCAAAGCTACTAAGACTCTATTATGGAAAGGAAAATAAAAGTTGGTGGATGAGTGTAATAGAGAGACATCTAAGAACAGCTGAACTGAGAGAAAGGCAGGCAAAAGCTAACATTATATATTCTGTTCAGAGAAAGCCAGCTGGCCAACCCTTATGTACATACTGGCTAATTAAGAAGTACGTAGGTAGCTCCCGCCCAGCCATACCAAATGTTATCTACATTCTGGTGGGAGTGTTAAAAGCAGCTAAGGTTAATGCACTGGGTATAGTACAAAAGACTGAAATCCACAGAAAATTGGGGTTTTTACATATGGTAAGGAGCAGAGTTTAAGCAGATAGATACTAGCAAAAAGATGTTCATTTAACTAAGTTTAACAGTCTTGGGTTTCTTTTTTTCTTCGTATCAGGAAAGTGCAAATTACTTCAGTATTTTATTTCACAATAAAAGCACCCTTCAGCAAACAACTTAGAGAGTGATTTCTTCCCAAAGAGATTTGTTAACAAACTCCTGTGTTACTAGGACTGAATGAAATGTGATGGGAAATGTAGCAGCATTGTCAATTTGTTTCTTCTTACAGAACTCAGTGCTTCTATACACAGTTATTTAACCATAACACACTGCTGTACAATGAACCAGCTGCCAGTCAGACCACAATGTGTAATCAGATCAGCATCTACCTTGTCACCCGTGGTGTTCAGTAAGAAAAAAATGGCTCAAGATGGAACAAAAGATTATTTGGGATCTTTTGGTTAGAGGCTGGGGACATGCTAAAACACACAAGACCTGGAATTTGGGACTGTGGGGAAAGACTTTATTCAAGTACAACACACATTGGCTTGGGAAATTAAACACCACATGTCTGAAAAGAGCATCTCTATTTGTACCTGGTATTTTCCCCACAGAAGTATGCCTGTGAGGAGTAAAACTTCAGATTACTAAATGAGAGAATGACTGACGAGGAAGCTGCAGAGAAACTTGAGAGGACAAGTCAGAAGGGATTATGCTTGGGAAGAAAGCACAGTAGATGCTGTGATCAACACACAAGATTTTTTTTTTTTCCCCCTAGAACATAGAACACAAACCAAAATTATTCAGTCTTGCCATTTCTGTGGCCCTGTAAAAAAGCACAAGCGTTAAATCTCTTTTTAGCTTTAATGGAGGATGACAACTTACTACTGTGGTCATTTTTCCATTACCTCCTTGGACAGACATGTAGAAATGAAATATTAAACACTGCTGATGACTCATGAGAATGTCAAAATGATGGTAAAGACCGGGACATTGCCCAGGATGTGCACTTCAAAATCTCATTAGAACATTTTATAAAATACTGGTTTGAAATTTCAAAATCTCAGAGTGACTGTAGCCACAAAAATTTTAGTCTTTCTATTAAGGTCTTCATTGCAGAGAACTATATAAACACAGCTATTCTATAACCATTGCAGCAGTTTATTTGATCTTTACAATGAAAGAGCTATTAAAGGCTTCATTTGAGCAAAACTAGTTTCAGATATTGCAGAGTCTGACAAAACCAGTGTTATATGGATCTCCCAAAAAAGACTTCCTCCTAATCATTTATCAATCAAGGGCCCTGCAGGGTGCTAAAGTCAAAGTTGAGCAGGTGTAAGACCTACATAGTAAAACACTTTTTCCTTATAACGGACTAAATATTCACGGCAGTACCTCCCTGCTAGCAAGCCCACCTCCTGTTGCAGGCTAGAAGCACATTAACCTTTACAAGCCTAAAGAAAAACACATTTTGAAAAAGAAAAGATGAAACAGAGGCTCATTGTGTATGTTACACTATCTAAGACTAAATTTTTACCATCATCCTTTCCTGTGGGATGTGGCATGCACTAAAAGACCATCAACTACAATGAAGCTAACAAATTACCAGATACTTTTTGCCCTGCACTCCACAGTGTCTCGCTGCACTTGCAATTCAGTTCTCTAGCAGTAACTAGCATGAATTACTAAGTACTAACTGGCTTTAGGTAGCACATCAATTTAGTACATTGGGGAGAACAGTGCCTTAATGGTACACGCAGTGGCTTACGCAAATGAAAGTTGACAAGAACATTTTTTTATTTGGAAAATATTCACAAGCTCTTTTCACACATGACTGCAACAGCGCAGGCCATGTAAATTCCAGTGTCATAGTTATGATGAAAGAACTAAGCTCCAACACAGTCTCAAACTAATGGTGCCTAAGGCAACAGTCTGTTGTGGCATTAAGTGCAAATGCAGTACCCAGGGTGGACATGAGTCACAAATTTGGCAGATTTTACAGCAGCATCTGATGGTAAAATACAATAAAACAGGAATTCTTTTTTATTACAGTTTTACTTTAAGATTTGCACAATACTTGAGATGAGTTTGTGGCTAGAACACGCAATGCTGAGATCAGTTCTACTCCTTTCTCTGCTATACCTGTTGTGCAACCTCAGAAAAAGTGCCTTACCCCTCCTCCTGCAACAATTCTCCCTACTAGATTTTGGATGATACATTAGAAGAATCCAAGAGAACAGAACACCAACCTAACAAACACACTTTTCAGAAATATATGCCATGACATAATTTGGATATGCGTATCCTGGAGACTCCTCAGATCCTAGCTAATACATGGAATGGTCTATTGGACTCACTGCCCTGTCAAAGCACTTCTGATTTTGATATGAAATGTTTCAATACTTGAGATCTGAACATCTAAGAATTGCACAAATCTTTCTGTAATAAGAAAAATAGAACATTTTAACCTCATTTTATAAGGTGTGCATGAACAGTGAAGCAGGAATAAGCAGTGACTACTCAATCTCCAGAACAGCTTTTTATACACTCTGAAGCACCTACTCATTGCATGCCAGACTCCACTACGCAGCACTAGGACGAAGTCCCTGAAAACAGCCGACACTCAAGCAGCAAGAAAGATTTTCCAGTACTTCAGCTGGAACTCACCACTACTTCCTACCAAAATAAAGAACATATCTCATAGTCTAGGAATTTCTACTCGGAAGAGCAAAAAATGAGAGGACATACAACTCTTTCCTATGTAGAAAACAAACAAGACTTTACAGGGGTTTTGCACTTGCCTACATAGGACCTTGGGCTCTGACTCAGAACACCTTCAAATCCCTATTTTAAGAGCCAAAGTTTACCTGTGCTTGGTTTCAAGTGTCAGGTTCCACTGATTTCACAATACTCTTCATTTTCCATGCTAATCATAGCAGCTAAACTTGTCTACCTCTTTCCAGCAAATATGCTCTAGGTAAAGAACATGACTGAATCTGTAGTTTTTTGATTTAAGCTTAAATAAGGCTTTACCCCACCCCTCTTATTTAAAAAAACTAAACACATGCTTATCAAAGAACACAAGAACTTCATTGCTCATAGAATTAAAGAATAACTGAGGTTAAGGAACATCTGGAGGTCATCCAAGTCCCTCAGTTATTTAGTCAGATATTTTCAGCTGTTGTTGCACTTTACACAGACCAGGTCGAGTTTGTTACTTGAGCAGGAAAAAAAGCTGTAAAAGAAAACATGAAAAATAAAAACCTTCCTATTGCTGACTAACTATAGACACATATGAACTATACGGTTGTATTATATAACCAGCACACCTGAATAAGAAAAAAACAAAAAGAAACCAACTTTGGCCCAAAATTTAATTTACAAAATCTAATCGTCCAATTGATGATACCACACCCCAATATGCCTTTGAAATTTGTTGCATGGATTTATTGAATTTTAGAGGCAGTACTGGTTTGTGAGCTTCAGATAGCTCATGCTTCAATAACAGCTGTATCTGAGCAAGAGATGGCTTCTCTTTTGTGTCACGGCTCATTGGAAATACACCTGTACTTGTTTCTGTAATGTCTCCTTGCAACTACACTTTCAATAAATGTCAAGCAAGTAAAGACTAACTCTTGTTGAAGTAGCACTGAACATCTCTCATGTCACACACGTAACTGAAACTCAGAAAATTCACCTGGCAAAAAGAAAGCAATACATTTGCACTGATTTGCCTCTGAAAGTAAAATCAAAACAAGATAAAACCAGATTTTGAAGGTATTTTACAACTCTGATTTTATTTATACTTCCTTGGACATGATCAAGCAATATACTCATTTGCTGAACATTCCTTTTAAACCAGTTTGGTTCTTAATGCTCCTACAGAAATGTTTAAGTAGCACTCAAGGAAAAACTTTGTTATTATTCTTACTACTGGCAAAGGCAAATTCTCACAGCAATTGAAGAAACTGGCTTCTCTTGCTGTGTAAAAATTTGAGAACTTGGTGAAGTTCTGAGGAACTACTGGCCAGAAGCACACACAACAAATGGCTTCACTTACTTCCAGACAAAGAGAATCCACTGGTTACTCATACCATGATTCCCTGCTATTTCAGCTTGTCTTGATTTCTGCCTTCTTAAAGAGAAGGAAATGTCTGCAATACTTTTAATTATTATTATTTTAAAGCACACCCTAAATAAAAAGGAGGACCTATCCTGGACAACACTACAGAACTTACTGTCCATAAATCAAAACTGGGAATAATAATGGCTAGGGTTCCCCTTTCACAGACATTAATTTATTTCCACAATATCACTGGAAGATGAGAATGCATTATGTCCTTCATTTTCCAGATGGCAACTTCAGTTCACAGAACTAATGAAGTCAGGAGTTTGAGCAGTTTGCCAAACCCAGACTTCATTTTTCAGATTATTTCATGTTAGATAGCACTTTATACTTGGTTAGACCACAGCTACTAGTGACTTCAGTTTCAACTTTTGCAAGCAACTCCTCTTCCCTACCACTGCTGAAGGAAAAAGGTAAAACAGTGTCAAAGCAGTTATCCACAAGTGAGAAAAACACCTAGCAAATATTCACAAAAAAGCTTGCATCTTACATGACTTCCAAAATAGACTAAAACTTGGTAATATTCAGGGTCAGTACTCAACTTTCTTGAACATGGGACCCTCTTTTCTCTTCCTGCAACCTCCTCCTAAGTTAGATGACTTATTCCAACTTCTGCAAGAGGACTCCTGTTGGAGCAATATCCTGGACTGCACAATTGTAACTTATCCCCAGAGATCCACTCAGTTCATTACTTTGAAGTGGAGTCCCAGTCAAAAACCATTAACTTGTGATCACATTCTACCATCTGCAGAAAAACAAATGAGAAGTGCTACCCTAACATATGGCAGACAGCATTTCTGACAAGCAGAACATAAAGGTTAGTGACACTAACCTTTATGCAAGAGGCATCCAAATACGGACAAGAAGCACTAGTTTCACTTCTGCAACACACTCCCATTTTCTTCCTTTACTTTCTCTGAAGTTTCCAGTCCTACATAGATTCTGAGGTCCTCCCACTGCAAATGTCACTCTGCACATCAAGATTATGAAGAAAAAAAAAATAAAATCAAAGCAGCTTGTTTGTATCAGACTTCTAAACTCATATAGAATTAATTACTATTTCTGTCTTGCCAAGGCACTGGAAAAAATCACAAAAGCTAAAATTTTGTCAAAATATCCTTGCAGATGTTATGCCAAACAATCTAGTCTTGCTTGGTACAAAAAAGCCCTAAACATGACATAGAAAAAGAAACAAAAGAATCTCAGCTATCTGTAAATGACCTTTAATGTTCTTCCAGTAGATAGTGAACATGGAAGAATTAAAGAAAATGAGTGTGCTAGGTTCTGATTTTACTTTAACATCTCACAGTAGTATTAGCAATCACTAAATATTAAAGTCCAAGTATCCAAAAAGGTGTCATTTTCAAAGGACAGGAGACTCTCAAAGAATCAGTTAGATTCATAGACCCAAAACCTGGGTAAACCCATCATATCCATTCTGGATAGGCATCAAGCCCAATCCAACAGAAGACATCAGAGGCTGCCTCCAAAAACCCTGTTAGGTACTGAGAACAGGTATGAAATAAAAGACATAGGGATGAATTCTTTCCCAGTTTACTTCTGATCATCTCCTAGAACACTAAACTATATTCTGACTTAAAAAAAAAAAGGGGGGGGGGGGGGAAACACTGTGGGAATTAATGTGCTTATATAATGTTGTTTATGGTGAAAAATGTTGACAAACATGGCCCAAACTGACAGGTCACACAACCCTGAAAACAGGCAAGTGGGGAAGATGGTGCTTTGCAACAGGGATCCCAAAAGAAGATTTAATATAAACAGACATCTGAAACAGGGAAGCACTGAATGAGAAGGTACCTGAAGGAACAAAAAGTAAAATCAAATACTATGGTTTCTTCAATACTATTTTTGAACAGAAATAGTTTCACAAGTCTGAAATCCTGAATGCTAGTTTGGTGAAGAAAATACACAGGGCTAAGGAACTGTCTTTACCAGTAGGTACTCTTTGGTTTACATCTCAATCATATGGATATTTACATTCTGGATAAAATTTCAGAACACAAGTCCTTCCAGCTTAAGATTTCAGGATAATACACTATTTCACAAAAGTCTTAGCACTGAAAGCTTGCTTAATCATGAAGCATGTGGACTGGATACATATATAACAAATGAACTTGCGAAACCACAGTCTTAAGTGATTAATAATTTCACAACAGGATTGGAAAAATGCTATTTTTTTCCAGAAAAGCATAAAACAGTAACACATTTGATATCACAATGGCATCCCAGATTGTGCAAGAATAGCAGAATATTCATCAATAAACCCGTATCATCTTGCAAAAAAGGTACATCATTCTATCACCACTATTTAATCATATTGAGTGCTGCACTCAAAGCATTTAAATTAATATTTTCTGACAAAACTGATTTAGAATTAAACAGTTTAAATTACCAAAGCTGAAAGTCTGTGGAGCTTTCACATAACATAAACCAGCTGCCATTTTTACAAGAGAATGGTTAGGAGTTACTTAAAAGCAGAAAATGCTCCCTGATTCTGAAAGACTTGTGTTAAAGCTTCTTTTTATGTGCATAAGTACACATCCCCTGGCTCAAACTGGGAGGACCAAGATGCAGGAAACAAATGTTAAAGAACAGGATTATGTTCTGGCATTAGCAACCCCAAACAAACAAAAAAAACCCAACACTGCCTCTCCCCAAACTGGTGATAAACCTGCCTTCCAGGAGTCAGACACTGACTTCCATTTCAGTGTGGCAGGGACAAAGGGCATCATTGCTTCTGAACCACATACTATTTCTACAGCATTCCTCCATGTGGGCCAGCAAGGAACTGCAACTGGCGCCAGAATTCAAGACAAATCTGGAAGATGTTTGTCTGTATTGTCTTATTCGCAACTGCATTTCTCTACTCTCACATTACCCCTTTGTCCTTTCATGCAAGATACTAGCATTATTGTTCTCATATATGGCCGATCATTCTGCAAGGAAGCACTGGAAAGAAACAAACAGAACGACGAGGGTACAAATACAACTGGTTGAATAAATAATTGTTTTCCTTCTTGAAAGAATTCTGTGAGATCAAAAATATCAATTTCTTTTCAAATTTTATCAGTAATAATAGTTTCTGAAGAAATGCTTTTATTAATACTTATGATTTAGCTACTTTTCAGATTTCTCCTTTGGCAGTAGAAAATAAAGTCATTTCACTTTCAGTTTCTCACTCAGGCTTACTCTGAGTTGCAGGCACTGGAAGGGACTCTCCAATTTGGATCTAGTACAAACAACGTAGAGAGGACAGACATGTATTTGTCTTTTCTTTCTTAAAACAACACTATCAGAAACTGCAATTTTAGTAAGTGAAATGAAATGCAAATAAGTCTTATTTATGCAACCAGTTAATTAGCCACTAACAAAAAAAAAAGGGACTTCATTGAGAATATGCAGCAGAACTTAGCAGAACGTACCACAGCTTTACAAGACTACCACATACAGGCAGTACAAGAAGAATGCATCCTTTGACTCTTAAAAATGAAATTAGGTCAGGAAAAGCACATTATCTACAGGAGTTGGAAAAAAAAAAAAAATCTATTCCACACTATTAAAAAAAAAAAAAAGAAAATAAGAAGTTTGACAGTTTTACAACCTATCAAGCCTTCAGCAACAGGTTCAACAAGGAATCCCAATAAACTAAAATCAGAACAACATTTTACTCACAATGTTGGGGTGAATTCCAGGCTCAGCTGGTCAAAACTATAAGCAATCTGCTCTAGCTGATCCCATTCTGAGCAGAGAGAGGGGTGGACCACATGACCTCTGGGGATGTCTTCTGATCTCAGCTAGTCTATGACTGTTTTACCAATTAGAGCTACAGATATTCTTTACCTCAGTGGCAGCATGTCTGCTGGCAGTTCTCTCCTCATGTTGATATGTTCAGCATACAAAAATGTTTAAGCCTTCTATATTCTCCAGCAACTTATGCTATGTAGTCAGGACAGAATTTACTCCAACGAAGACCTACACAGGTGGCTTGAAGAACCTGTGTAGCTTGTGAGTACAGATGTCACATGCAAGTTAAATCATATCATTAAGACAGCTGCACAGAATACAAACATCATAGTCCTACAGAGGGATATACCTACCTGTCATAATAAACATTTACATAGGAAAACCTTAGCTCTTTACTCTGAGAATCAGACATACCCATACATAAGTTTCCAGAGAGTCTGAAGGGATCTCCCCTTATTCTGGACAGCCTCTCAAAATAAAGGAGATACTTGATCCTATAAAGAAGAAACCTGTTCTGTGAAAGAAATGAGTTGTGCTTGCCCAAGCCCTGGCTCTTAGGAGCCAAAGACACTTATTGCAAAATTCATTAGTCCTCCTTTTTAAACTACAAGTTTAAAAATTTGCATGTTCACAGGTGCTTGCTTCCTCTTGAGTCTTTTTTAGGATGAGCCACAGGCTGAAAAGAAGCACCTGCACAGGTGTTTATCATAACATGATACTCCCTTTAAGTTAAATAGAGAAGTGGAGGTGTAAACTTTTGATCTAGTGGATCCTTAAAGATGTAATTAAGTAGATTTTAGTTACATCCTAATTAGATGTAACTATATAGACCTTTGTCAACTAAGACAGACTATTCCATAAGCACAGTGCCTACCAAAGAGAAACTTACAAGCCTTTCTATCAGTACTTCGCCAAACTCAATTGTCAATAGGCTTGCTTATCTTGAGTTTAAATTTCTTCTACAGAACCTACGTCCTCTATGAAAACTTCCAAAATATCTGCAAAACAAGACATTTCTAACCTACTGTATACATGATTACTAGAACCTCAGTAATTTCCATTTAAATCTTCATAAGCTAATGATAATTTGCCAACATAAAACCAAAAAAACCCTAAAACTTACCACAGAAGGAACATGACCTTAAAACCACGCAAAGGCCCTTTATGATCTAAAAACAGATAAACTGCCAACACCTACTTACAGACCTCCAACTCTAGCAGGATTCAGCAGGGGTAAACAGTGCCCTTGAGTGCTACCATTTATGTGTAAGACCTAAAGCAGCAGGTGCAGGGAAAAATAGCAACTGTTGACTAGGCTTACCTACAGGTCCCCAGCTGGACAACAGAGGTTTTTGTCCTGGCTAAACTGTGAAGACATGCAAAATATTTTACGGTCTTTATTGCCACCTCTTGGCCATCACCACATATCACAAAGTAACAGAACAAAATCGCGCGCCAGTTCCATTATGGAAATAATTTTTCTTTGGGGGAAAAGAGACAGTGAGGGAATAGATGGAGTGGAAACAGAGAACAGAGAATATCCAGAACACTGTTTGCATACAAGTATAACTATTTACAGCTGTAAAGCTACAACGAGTACTGCAATTAACCTTCATTAATGTTTTACTATGTTGTCTGGAGAATCGCAGGGACTGGAAAGCAAAGAACAATTCTTTTCCAGACAAAAGACAGTACTTTTTATTTATTTTAAAAAGGTAGGTAATACAGTTGTCAATACACCTGTCCCTTCTCGAAGTCAGAAGATAAATGGATTAGCGTTACCCACACTGGAGAGTATCATTAAATCACCTTTCCATTTTTCCTTTGTAATTAAACCTCTAGTAAGAACCCAGATTAGTAAATTGCTGAACAGCAGAGCACCACAGAAAGATGATTTCTCTCATTTAGCATTCTTTGCTGCACACAGTCTTGAAGCGAACATAAACAAGGAGAAGGCATTTCCATGAACCAACTAAGGAAGTTATTCATCAATCAGAGTTTGAAAGGTTTGAAAAGCCAAACACTTTTTAAGTAGGACTAATACAAAAGGCTTTGAAAGAGAAGGGAAACTATTGGAAACGTCTTCGCATAAGTAAGCCCATTTTCATCAAAGCAATGGAACCTTCTAAGATTTCTACCACAATAATAGTGGAAATGCAGAGTGTTATTTGGTTTCTGTTGCACTTAATACATTCTGAAGCTCAGAGAGGAGAAAAAAGTGCATTCTAATCTCTGATGCTTTGCAGCCTCATAAATGCAAGATACAGAACAAGAAGAAACTTCAATACTCTCAATCTCCGCTAGGCTACCAGCAAGTGGAACGCACATGACAGGAGCTGGAAATTAAACATCTCAAGTCTTTCTCTTCAGCTTGCATTTTTACTTTTTGTCTCCAATATAGCTCATAATTCTAACATTGCTAATGACTTTTCTTAGTGTAAATCAGTCCTCTTGTGACATTATTGCTATCTACAGCACTCCAAGTAGCAGCCATGAAACTGAAGAGAGTTCATACATTTGTTTCTTGCTAAAGATAAAAGTAGCTGCAGAAGATATAAGGACACTTTGTCAGATCCAGGAAGAAAACCCAAAATAAGCCAAGGCACAGTTACATTCTCAAGGACTTCAAATCTCTCCTTAAATTAATATTTAGGTTTCATGCAAGGTGCCAATAAAGGTCCTCAACTTTACAGCTAAGATACAAAGTATGGCTCCATAAGCTTTGGAGGAACTTTGTAAGACTTCTCTAAGTTCTAGAGTAATGATGAACTGGTAAGAAAAAAAACCTAAATATGTTAGCAGTGCTCTGACTTCTGTTGTTCTGTTAGTAAAACTATTCAGTGTCATAACACAAAATGCAACACAGAGTTTGTGATAATATTTATTTCATGCCATCTGTTGCTAAAGTCTAAGTAGAGTCTAATGATGTAGTTAAAAAAATACAATCTGATTTGGAGACTAAATGACCAATCAACATTTACATTACTCCATCTGCAACAGAACATAGAAAAGAAGGAACACCAAGCAGTCATGCCCAGCCCACCTCTTCACAAGATATGGTCCAAAAAATATCAAAAGTTGTCCTGAGTGTGTATATTAACAGTGTGGTAGCAGGTTAATCATTACATATTTTCTGGTCAATAGTTTTTTCCTATTTTACAGAGGACCAACTGCTCTTATCTTTCAGTCAATTTCAGCAGACTAACACTGTCTAAACATGGCAAACGATTCAACATTTGCTTTTACATATCTGTCTGCCAAATTTTGAGGAAAATGTTCTAACTCAGCCATTTCTAGGTGTCTACGTTTCCACTAAAAGGATATCCAAGACTCCTCCTCTAGTAAAGTTAAAGCTGGAACAGTTCATGGGTTTTGTAGCAGTTCAGACACCTAATGCTGCAAAGAAGCTGCTGTTTGAGACTATGACTGGTGAATTCTAATTTAATAAACATAGATATTTAATTTTCAATATATTCTTTTAATCCTAAAGCAAGTAGTAACGTAGTAGTACCCCCTGCAACTAAAGCCAAACAAACATTGAAGCTTCATAAGCACTCGTTCAGCCTGCTTATTAAAAGACCTTTTCCTCAAAGAAGTTAACTTATTGTGCAAGCCTGCTGGAAGAAATCATAAATGAACTTCAGTTTGTTGCACAGAGCTTGCTTTCTTACTCAACATCTGTCCTAAGCTGTGCTCTCTGTAGTATTCAGAGTTCACAAATAATTTTGAGTAATCTTCTGGGTGGGTGAAGAACACACAAAGAGATGGAAGAAATCCTTGTATCTGAAAGATTGCGCTGTCATCTTTGTGAAAGAATCAAAGGCTCTGTGATCAACTGTCTGCACTCAGTGACTACTAGAGAAAACCTAGGAAATCAGACAAGGAGTTCGCATCCTACACCAAAAAAAACTGACAGCACCACAAGAATGCCACTATAGTCCCCTGGGTGCTGAGAAAAACATTGGCATGCCTTGACATTTTAGCTTACAAGACATACAGGAAAATAGAAGCATTAAAGGGGGAGCAGAGGAAGACACAGATGGTCAATGGGTTTATGATTATGTTCCCAATAAAGGATCCTGCTATACTTCAAACCCTGCAATTTTATTTGAGAAGGGAGTTTCTCAGCCTTGCACAGAAACCTACTGAATTCACACAGGGTGACATTAAGGTCTCTGGCTGATAAAGTCACAAGGTTAGCTGAGAGTCTGAGTTTCCATCTAAAGAATGAAGTAAAGTGAGTGACACCCAACATCTGCACAAGCCTCAAGTAAGAAGCACAGGTGAAATGCCCTGACATCTCACTTCATCTTGAGGATCTTAAAATCATAGAATAGTCTGGGCTGAAAAGGACCTTAAGATCATCTAGTTCCAACCCCCCTGCCATGGCAGGGACACCCCACACTAAACCACATCACCCAAGGCTACGTCCAACCTGGCCGTGAACACTGCCAGGGATGGAGCATTCACAACTTCCCTGGGAAACCCATTCCATTGCCTCACCACCCTTACAGTAAAGAATTTCTTCCTCATATCCAATCTAAACTTCCTCTGTCTAAGTTTGAACCCGTT
>JAOEHX010012878.1:0-16544 GCA_025448015.1 Bolborhynchus lineola
TGGGTGGCATGGTTTAGTGGAAGGTGTCCCTGCCCATGGCAGGGGGTTGGAACTGGATGAGCTTAAGGTCCTTTCCAACCCTGATTATTCTACGATTCTATGATTTAAAATACAGCGTGCTGAATAAGACTTTCAGCAGAGAAAAAGTATCTGACTATAGGACACAGACACAGAGCATCAGAAATTACAGAGACTTTTTAAACACCACCAAGCTGTTCTTGATCTGCTGTTGGGTGTTGTCAGGGGCTTTTGCAGATACAAATGCCTGAAGAAAGACAAGAGTTGCCCCATATTGCCTTCCCTCACCCCTCTTCATGTTGTCTTTTCCCCCAAGTTTCTTAGCATTACTAACTGGAAGCACTGATGAAGCCTTTTAGGGTTATTAGACCAAACTTGTAAATTAATGCATAGGTTTATCACAATTCATTAATGAAGGCTGTGCTGGATTTAACAGACAGCAGATTATTAAAGACACCAAATTACACAGACGAAAAAACCCAGCTCCCAGAGGGTCAGATGTAATGCAACTGGTTTTGCATAAAACCATCAACCTGCTATTAAATTAAAACAGGCAAAAATTATGGCTGCTGCTTATCAAAAGTCAGGGGTTTTTTAAAGAGGACGTTATGCTAATTTACTTCTTAACTGGTCCTAGTTACCCAGCAAAGGCCTAAAGGTTAACTGCAACGGCTCCTCTGATGCTTGGTTAGGCAACTTAAACTAACATGTCCTGACTGAGGTGAGGAAATTAATGAAATTACTACTATAATTCATTACTAATGGGAAATTATCGATGCTTTCAGCCAGCAGTTCACAGATTCTGTGCAGACACAAAGACCCAGCACAGTGACTCATGCTCTTAGATGCGCTACTCTTGTTTCAAGCCCTAGCACCATTCATCACCGCTGAGCCTCATGCCATGCTATCCAGCAAAGTTTAGCAACCTTTGATCCCAATAGCTGAGGTCTTTCTACTTCTGTGACATGGGTTTAGGAAGGAGGGAAAAACAGCATGTAATTTTCAGCATCAGCCTAAGGAATGCTAAAACAAAGAGAGAAAGGAGGCAGAAACACTGCAACCAGCATCAGAAGCATCACAAACACAGGAAAGATTGTAATTTGCCAACTAATGATGCCAAAAGCAAACAGTGGAAATGAGTGTAAAGCTTATACATCAGTTACCAGTTAAAAGAATAACATTTATAACAAACAGTGAACACTAATAGCTAGTGAAGAGCCCGAGCAAGGCTGGTCTTTTGTGCTGCATACAATGAGAGGAAGACCAGCATAGAGCCTCTCAGGGATGAGTACAGCAGATTTGCTGTCCCGTCCTTCCCTCCCTCTGGGGAGTGGGGCTCTGCTGATGAGGTTCAGCAAGCACGGCCAGAAAGTCCCTGTACATCACCTATTTTAAGTGACACATGGTCTCCTCAGGAGCAGCCAGCACAAGCAAGAGTCAAAAGGATGTGGACAAGGGCAGAGCCCCCCTCCAGATGTTATCCATTCCTTATCCTCAGTCCACAAGCATCCCACCCACTGCTTCCACAGAGTGCTGAGGCAGACAGGATCCCTATGTACCCCAAATGGTATTTTTCAGGCTAAGCTTTTGCCAAGTTCAAAGATTAGCACGTCTCATAACTCAGTGAAAGGTATCACAAGGACTCATACTCAAAGTCCAGCTACCCCAGGCGTCTCAGTGCACATGGAGAACAAAGAAGAGTGCAAGAAGGCATCTACTTTGCTTTGCAGCTCTTACTCCTGCAGAAGAGGTCATAGGCAGAGCTCAAAAACGAGGTGATGCAACCCAGAAATCAAGGTAATGATAAGGTCTTCATGGACAAGGGATGCTCAGAATGAATTCCATGTAAAACCTCTGGTTATGCTGCTTTGTATATAAAGACTTCTACTTCTAAGTTAATTCTCTCTGAAATCAGCTGAGTACTACCGTTGCATACACATCTATACTGTAATACTAAATAGACTAATTATACTAAACCAATTATATACATTAATATACTATCTAAACTATAACATACTGCATCAAGTACAGTCCTTTTCCCAGCATCCCAGGCCAAATCTCTACTTTAAACAACCTTACAATTCAAATTAGTGACTCTTCTATCAAGTTTTTAAAGCATTATTTTTAACTCCCACTTCAGCTTTCAGTGGGATGGTACATACAGTATTTGAGCTTCTTTGGATTACAAGCAGGTGAAACCAAGGAGTAGTTTAATAGCAACAACAAAGTACACCTACTATATACGCTATAAAAAATTGCAACACTTTAATGCTGAATGTGCTCCTTAATTACACAAAACACTGCAAAGAATAACATGGCTTAAATTTATTATGCAAATGTCCTTAATTTATGACAGATTGCTACTTCAAATACAAGTATTAAATCTCTATTAGATTCATTGAGGTAATGCACTAATATGCATCACTGAGGTCTTAAATTTCTAAGCAGCAATAGTGTTTGTTAGCTGCAATAAGGATTACCTTAATTAAAACACTATCCTCAGCATCTCAGAAGATTGAATCCAAATCTTTATGTAGGGCACATTCATTATCTATCTCCAGTTAATAAAAATATGACCTACTTTGGTTACATTTCAGAATTTAACGTTGATTACCATTTTGTTAATAGAAATAAGATACTAAAGACTTTAAAGAGAAGGCAAAAGCAATTTTGCCAGCCTAATTAAAATCCCATTTAACAGCCTCAGAAGGAGCTCTATATTTATTCATAACTTTTAGGGTTATTTTTAAAATATCAAATCAGACAACAGACTCCTATAAATATACCTGAGGATAGCAAGTGAGATTTATAACCAACGAGCTTAAAGCAGAGCCTGAAGAGATTCAGAGAAGAACTCCTAAACCCCACAGGGCCACTTCAGAACATGCGGGCTGTTCTTGATAAGCTCAACAAGACTCCTCGCTTCTGCAGGAGGAGGCCTATACCATGTGTCTTTGCAGAAGCAAGGCTTAAATTAATCATAACACTCCAAATGTAGCGTCAAGTTACTGCTAAGTAGTAGTTTCCAAGGAGACATGATGCTTATCAAAATACTCTGATGCACTGCAGCCTGCCAGATCTAAGACAGTATCTGAATGGGTTAGTGCACTTCCTAGCAAAATGCAGCTTATTCTGGATTAAATCAGGGACACAGCAGGCACAGTGAAACGGCAAAGTTTGGGGAGAGTAGAAGCACACGTCCTCACCATGCAGCTTCTCTTGCAGAAGCAGTAGTACCTACTACTGCCATATTAAACAGGATAAAGGGGGTCAAGAGGGACCACAGCCACACAGAGCATCTGGTTGGAAACCCCAAGGGGGCACCTGGCACGAATCTCTTACCAGGGTTCTCACCACAAATTCCCAGTTTAATTCAAGACAGTATATACTGTTTTCTGTTGATCTCCATCATGTAGAAGCCACTTGCTCCAAGAAGGAATCCATGCAGCCAGTGAGGTTTACAAAGGTTGGGAGACTTCAGTGGCAGCAGCATCCTGCACTATCCCACCTCAGGCCCCCATCCCCGCAGCCTCCAGGTACATCTCCCACCACCATCCCAAAAGCTCATCACCAAACACAAAGAGTTAATTTTATGAGAGAAAAAATTTTTGAAGCCTGAAACACCAAATGACATTAGAAAGCTCACTGTAAATTTTACATACAGAGGTCTTGTCTCTTTATCATGTACATAAATGTCACCCACTAAAAGACTGTTGTCACAAATGCCTCCTATGAGTGTCAGATCTGTCTGTAACATAGAATGTAAGATGCCTGTTCTTCTATTAATCTGCACTTTTCACCAATTATTCATTCCTTAAACATTTAAAAGAAGACCTCTTCAATTGTGCTTCCACCTCTTGAGGTCACTGAAACAATCTCAGCCCATGCGGCTTGCAGGCCCCCTTCTAGCATTCATCTTCAAAGACACACAAAACACCCAGACAAACCAAAAGCCAAAAGCAGACTCCAGAGCCCAAGATCTGTTTTTCCAAACCCCTCTTCCATATGTTAATATAACTCCCCTTTACCAGGTTTCATGCATGAGACAAGGGACTCTCAAACATTCCTTATCTCAGGGAAAGCACAATAGTCAGGATTTTTCCCCTTTCAACTCTCAGCTACTCCTCTCTCTGAGAGCATAGGCTGGGGAGATGATAAGGAGAGCATTCTAGCAGATCTATCCCCCTCTCTTCCTCTATTATTAAGAAAGCAAAAGAAAAGTAAAATACAAACCCCATTACCTCCAAACGGGAGGCAGGTTTTCTGTGAGATAAGCCACTCCTCCGTATCACGTATTCCACCAAAGGGATTCATATTGGGCTCAGTATCTTCTAATGGTTTCATCAGTTAATATTAAATTGGTTTCAGATAGGGAAAAAAGAAAGAATTTTCCTTGCACCGCACTAAATTGCCTTCATAGAGACTGCATAAACTATGTTTCTGAAGAGGAACAAACTATTATTGTCCCATTTATGTAAGTGCCAGTGGATGGATTCTCACAGATTGGCAGTCTGCATCCCATCCTACCTGCATTTTGCTGTGCAGTTGACTTTCTCTGTCATTTTCTTACACTTTGCAAATGGAAGGGTATTTCAATGTTAAACCATGAAAGGTTCATGTTTCATAGCACAGAGCTCTGGAATCAAGGTCTTCCCATCCTCACAATGGCACGACAGCAGAGAGCGCTAGAATTGGGCTAGAACTGCCCATATATAACAATACATGGAACTACTTGGACAGTTAATGGGATAATGTGGCATATAATGTACATGGCTGATGGTTGGGGGTCCCTAGAGGCACTCTCAGCATCAGTTCTCATGCAACCTAAAACCAGCTCTGATGCCCAACCCCTTGTGCCTGCTACAAGATTGGCCAGGGACTGCTGGGAATAACCCCTTTTGCTTGGACAGAAAGCACCCCACCTTCCCATTTCCTCCATCTCCAACTGCCAGTACAAAAGGTCAGTACAAAAGGGGCTGTGAAACAACATGGGCCAAAGGAAGAGCAGCCTGCTAACTACTCACTTTATAGTTCTGATCTTTACCACACTGTGCAATCATTTTCCAGACCTGCCAAAGCTTTCTTGTTCTACAGAGCCTAAGTTTTCTGTTCATCAGTGGAAAGTCCACCCTTTTCACCTCTGGTCTGTTACCCCTTCATGACATGTTCCCAGAAGCACATCCGTTTTCTTTCTGCTATTGGAAAATGGCATAAAGAGAAGCTCTTGCCTATTTCTAGCCAGAAAAATCTTAGACCTCCTTTCCGCTACTCCCAAAAGTCCCTGCAGAATACTGAGTAACAGCAGTTACCCACATTCACACCTTTCTCTGGGGCAGTTTATTCCACAGCAACTGAGATTTTCTACCATTTGCTGCTCCTCTTTTAATGATTTAATAGGAAATGAATCCACTCCTACTTCAGATCCACAAGAAACCTAACGGGTAACCTTTCTCTTAGGACTTCCAACTTCACATTCCACCTAAAGGTAGGAGAACTTTCTATGTTGCTGCCAAACAAGGATCCACAATTCATTTGTTTCAACTTGGCAATAAATTAATAGAGGAAAACCCCAAGCCCATCAAGTACATGAGAATCAATTACTTCCCCTTTTACACAGCTATTAGCAGTAACTATGCAAAAGATCCCAATGCTTAGCCACCAAGAACATTCCAACTGTCCAGCTTTCAAAATTAGTGCCCCCAGTTACTGAACAGGTCGAACTCTTACAGGCATCATCTCCCTCTGGAACTTATTATGTGGTTTCAATTCACTTTTTCCAATAGATTTGACCAGTTAAATAAGTATTTCTGAGCCAGTACGAGCTCCTGTGGGTAAATGAGCAGCCTCCCCTGAGGTTTTACTACCGTTCCTTTATGTGTTTTAAAAAGCAGTCCCCTGTTACTTCAAAATGAGTTTGAACAAAACCTGGAGCATCGTTTAATAATGAGTATTGTAGGAATAACAGAATCCCTTTCTGCAGGGATCAGTCTGGTGCATGGCCAGCAGGGAAGACACACGCTCTGCGCCAAGCTCCAGGAACTCTCCAGATACCACGCGGCTCCGAAACGCTGAGTGACATCCTCACATCCAGCTGAGTTTCCAGCATTTGGCTCCTTGTCAGTGCAAAGGTAACAAAAGAAGTTCTCCTCGCCACACCAGCGCCTCAGAAACCCTATTTCCTGGAACTCTTGTAGCCATTCCAGGGGAGTGTTTTTTTCCCTACCATTTTTGCTCTTATTAGATGTGTCTTATCTAACCCATACTCATATGGTGGTTCTTAATCCCATAGCAAACCCTTGATCCAGAAGAGGTTTGCAGCACTTAAAGCTTTTAATGCCACTGACCATTATAATCCAAACCGATTCTCGCATTTCAGTTCCACATCCCAAGACATTATGCACTATTTGAGCAATGACCACAGCGTATCTCTATCACATCAATGCAGAAGTCTCATAAACACTTACCTGCGTTCTCTGATTCCATGGATGAACAGACATCATTTTGCCCTGAAAGTGAACTGTCAGCCCTCCTAGTCCTTACTTTCCAGAATGCCCATACTTGAAGATAATGTGATCCTGGAAGCTGCTGCTCACCTCTTCCATCCATCTTCCCAACCACACGGAGCTCTCATAGCCTGGTTTCCCAGTTTTAGAAGACTTCTGCTGGTTGTTGCCTCAACACAGCCTCTGTCATCCCTGGGTCATTTGAGGAAAGGTTCTAGGAATTGCTTTAATTCCTTTGCAGACAGCCTACAGCTCTCGAGTGCAGTCAGTCATCTCTACACCCAGGAAAACCTCCATTATTTGTTCTCAGTTCTACACACAGTTCCTGCTAAAAAGAGAAAATGACAATGAAGCTGTGTATTTATTTCAGGAAATCTCTTTGCTCATATCCCCAAATCTCTTTCCAGAGAGTTCAATCCAAAAGACCTTCATTTTGCTTTCTCCAAGAGCCCCATCACCAATGCCCTCATTGCTGCCTGTTCCTTTCTAACACCGCCACTTCTACCGAACAAAAATCAGCCTCTGGCATAGCTCTAGCTGTACAGCTCAGCTTCTGCTCAGCATCTCACGTGGACACTGTTCTCACAAGTAACTCAGTTATCTTACTTCAAAAATGAACTGCTTTTTGTATTATCTTAACTGAGAGGCACTCATAGCATCAACACCCATACCTGAGCTACTACAGATTAGTGATAGATCAGAGACCAACGAATCATATTGCACTGATTTTTTTCCGGAGTGCATCCCAAGACCGGTAAAGGTACATTGATTTTAGCACCTTCAGGCATAAAAATGACACTGATTTTGCTCTGTGACTAGACTAAGGCTAAACTCTAGGCTACCAGCCCCTAGCACTAACACAAAATGAGTCTCAGGCAGTTCTCCCAATGTAAAGCTCTGTCAAGCAGCAGTCAAATGCTTTCTGCGTAGGTGAGATTAGCTCCCTCAATTCTCTGCATCAAGAATTAGCCAACTAATTGCTAAGAGTAATTAGAGGTTGCCAAAAGCAAAAGGCCTAGAGAGCACCCCACCACCAACCAGCAGGTATGAAGATCTAGTGTATGTAACACAGTGAGTTGGCCTGTTAAGTTCAGCTCAAAAGAACTGGGATCAGTTGACTACTTCCCATAGAAATCAGTCTCCATTTCTCATTTACAGGAATATAAAAGGTGACAATAGGAGAAGCAGCCCAAAGTAGAGTTGCTCTCATGCAGAGATCTTTTCTATCAAGCTTCATCCTAAAGTGACACTGCAATAGATAACAATGCATACATATCACGAATCGTAGGTATTTATAATGGGAAATGCTAATAAAATATTGACCCCATTTCCATGATCAGCTATGCTCTAATGCAGGATACAAACAGATTATTTGTATTATATTAATAAACGCAAAGAAAATCAAAAGCGCAATTATTCTTCTATGATTAGCACAAAATTAAAGCACCTGAATGCATAATTAACTGAAAAATACCAATGGATTAATTTTCAGAGTCTAAAGAATCCCTTAAATTAATGTCTTTTAGGCAAACCTTTCTGTCACTGAAGAGTTCTCTTCACTGCTGGTTCATACTTGGAGGTTAGAAAAGACAAACATAAAAGCCAATACATGAAAATAACACAGACCAAGAACTGCAAAAAGCTATTCATAGATTAACTTTTCAAGTTCCATTTATGTCTATAATTAAGCAGATAAACAATAACTCTTGCATAACATGAAATTAAGCATACATTTAAAATAGAACACCAGACCAGAGCGCTGCCAGTGTTGCACGTGTTCCACACAAAGAGACAGCATGGCAATGCTTAATGCTACTTATAGAACACATGAAAGTTGACTCCAGAAATTGCACTATTTCCTAATATAAGCAACTTTAGCCTCAAACCCGGGCAGAAATACAGTGAGCGCACCATTTCATCATCTGATTTCAAATGAACTATAACATGACTAGGTTTGTATTTTCATAAAGCTGAACAGATCAAAGGACACTTGGTTTTAAATCATCCACACGTAGGGCTTATTAAACGTTAAATAAGCAGCAAATAATCATCTTATAGGAAAGTGAGATAGAACTACAACACCCCTACCACCACCACCACCCCAAATCAACCTTATTCACAAAACAATCTAAACTACTCTCCATTTTTTTAATTGATTATATCAAGGACTTTCATCTATGAGATCTTTCAGTGTCTCATCCTCCTTGTAATAGCAACTAACAAATAGGGAGGGGGGTTAGGGGCAGGGTGCAAGAATTATAATCTTAGTATGACTGAGTTAGGAAAAAATGTTGGTGAATTCCCAACAGTGATGATGTCCTCCATTAAAAGTACTCCCCTCCACTGGAACTTTGCATTACTTCCACTGAAGTCATCATAGACTCAACCACGCTGGAAAAGACCCTGAAGATCACGTCCAACAGTGATGCCATTCTCCTGAGTGGTACGCTACTTCACTGTATGTGCTGCTCATAAGTTTCTTCCCAAGAGTTGATAATAAAGGCAATAATAAGAAGTAGAAATTTTGATTTCTTGCAGAATTGAGTAATTTAATGTTAGCACTCCAATGTCCTTGTTTCCACAGATACCACTGCTCTGCTGTAGTAGTTCCAAGACTTGATGTTACACATAATAGTTAAAATTACCTGAATTTCATGTTGTCCTTTCAGTCACTCTTAGTTTACACTTGCCACATAAAGGGTAATGAGAGAAGCACTCCTCAGATGACCAGAGCATCCTTCTTCTCACACTACAGAAAATGCAGACATACATAAAACACTCATGATCATATGAAATGAGGAGAAAGAGTGAACAGTTCTCCAACAAACCTGCCCGAAACAGCCAGGGCCACCTCTTCTAGAGACTTGCAGATGCTCACCCAAGGCATTAATCCAACTGCTGTTTAGCACACCCTCTAGCAGAATCAGCACGTCTCTCCAGGGTCAGAATGGATGCTTTGGATGTGATGCATTTGTGCAAAAACAACTGGGTGATAAGGGATGATGTTGGGTTTGGGGTTTTCTTCACACTTAATAAGACAAAGGATTGAAAAGGACCAAGCAAACCTCAGTTTTGTCCTAAAACCTTGGTTCTTCAAGTTGTCAGTCCTATAGCAACTGCTTTCATTTCTGACTGATTTTCAAAGGAAACTACATTTGTGTTATACGACACAATTCTCCTCCAATGTTTGAATTTAACTCCTTTCAATTGAAATGAGATGTTAACAGCCTGAAAGAAACCAAGTACCTACAGCTTAGGTGAAAACAGGTAGCAGTGAAGAAAAATGCTATCAAGACTTTAATGATCTCTGCAGAGAACACAACCAATATGAACTCACCTGGGAGAGCACCACCATGCATGTGTCTTCTGCAAGGAGGTCCACAGAAAGCAAGGCTTTACTAACCATGCTGTTTGAGGAGCTATCTGTAATACAATATCCACAAGAAAGCTAACTTTTTATTTGCTAAACCACTTCTTTTTCTTCATGGATTGCTTTTTCCTTGCAATTGAGTTGTCTGATTCCAACAGCTATGTACACTTCACTAACTTTTTAGACAATGACAGGCATTCTTTAAAGGACTTTCAGGACTTTGTTTCCATGCATAATGCTCCTCTGTGTCTGCTTCAGTTCCCTTGGAGGGCAGGAACATGCACCACAGTACGCATCTTGACGACTTTCATGCCCCAGGGGCTCAGAGGCTTGCCCATCTCTTTTTACAATAAATGCAAACAACCCCTCAGTGAACAGACAGCTGCAACATCCTTCCAAAAGAACAACCTTTAAATGTATTTGTTAACTTGTCTGAAGACAAGGTTTCCCCCTACCCGTCAAACTAACTGATTGACAGGTAGGCAAAAGCATCTGCTTTGACAGAATCAGACTGTCATCAGTTTTCATGTTCTCTGCTGTCTGAGCTGTATCAAGCTGATCAGATTTGTAATTCTCCTGCAGCAAAGCAAAGCAAAGGAAAAAACCTCCACTCCTTTCCTACACTGGACTTGATTTGTCTAATGTAAGTTAGCAAGTAGCACCTTCATCTATGATAAAAGTCCACTGTATAAACTGCTTTTTACAACTCCTGAAACACAGAAATCATCCAGCTTTTTAGAACAACTTCATTTGGTAAGAAGATGAGCACAGACAGAAGACAACTGCAACTTATCTAACTGTAATCTGCTCTTTTTTCACTTGGCTGTTGCAGAATGCTGGCTCTGACCAAACAGTTCACCAAGAAGGCATCAGGCAATAATATCCAAGAATGTACATGAGCTTATATCCAAGTGCAACGTGCAACCACTGACCTTACAAACGGCTTTTCTTAAGCAGCTAATTACAGTAGCTTGGGCAGTAGGAAGGAACAACTTGGACAACCTGCATCTGATCTTGCCAGAAAGATGACCACAACTGCATGCCTCAGTTATTCCTGCAGTTACATGCAGTTTGGGATCCCATGGTTAGGTATGCTATTCACCCCAAATCAACAGCAAGCATACACAACTGATTGATATGCATGCTGGATAAGGCCCTGGGTAGACTCTAACGGCTAAGACTGTGATAGAGGATTTGCTCTGAAGTAACTTGCTTCCCTTTCCAGAAGAGCAGAGCGTTTTAAAGTAAAGATCTGGCTAAGGAAAGAAAACCCATCTGGCAAAACCTTATAACGTTATGATTTGCAGAGAGACACTGATTACATTTTCTTACACTGTACATTTCAGATCTATCACACAGAGTAAGGAGAGAGCCTCTGCACCTTCTCAAGGCTATATACTCCACTGACACACGGTTTTCCAGCACAGATATTTTAACTGAGCTCAATTCTGAAAGCTATAATTTAAAATACATATTATTTTAATATTTGAAATATACTTCGGTTTTACTCTTCTTTAGAAAAGTGAAATTTCATCTTCACATTCATTTAAAGTGATAGAAAATTCCACTTTGTCTCCAGAAGCCATTTCGAAATAACACAGATCTGTAAAATCTGTTTAACCCAGTCTGTTTTCTGCTGTGCCTGAAGTACTCTATGTGCTAACATAAAAGCCTCATTAAGAAGACCTTTTGCTACTCTCTCATGAAGTACACCTCGGTGCAAAAAATAACATGCAATTTAAGTATTTGAGACAGTCCATATGAGGAAAATTACCAAACTCCTCAAAACCTAAGAAACCCTCAAACAGCCTACACCTCGTTTTGCATTTGGCATCTCAAACAGTAAAACCTACAGATTCTTATAGGTTGCTTTAGCTGCTTTCCTAGTGTACATACAGAGATATGATCGCATGGGCCGAGTATGAAACTGGAAACCAGTGCCCTACCTAAGGATCTGCCAGACCGCCCTATGGGAACTAACTGAATTGTACCAGTCTTCCCTCGGTACAGCAGAGAGAAATTGGTTTGCACGGAATTGATCAAATCTATTCACTTAACACAGAATATCTGAGACTTTTGGGTTTTAGGAGTGAGTTTTCGAGAACAGTAAAGCACATGTTCAGCTACATGCTGAAACAAATTGAAATGGCACTGCTAGTTACTGACAAAGTGTCTACAACTGGACAATTTATCTAGTCTTGCTACAGAATGGAATTAGGTAAAACAGAAATCAAAGGACATTAGTAATTAGAAGTAAGTATCCAACTCCTCCATGGCAAACAGATCTTGTATGACTTAATCTGTACAAGAGCTAAAGGTGATGAAATTTTACCAGGGCGCAGAACGTACCAGCTTCTCAAATGACAGAAGACTTGACAGAAGTCTTGAGAGGCACAAGACTGAAGTCTGTATATAGACTGCACTGACATTTTAATTCAATCAAGATATCTATAGCTGTGCAGACAGGAAAACGAGATCAAGTGCAAAAAGGAATCTGTAAACTATCGAAGAAAATATTACAATTGCCTTTACTGTAGGTTTTTAATCCATTTCAATTCTCCACTTGGGTGTTTCTGCACATTTTAGAACAAAAACTAACATTCCAAATGACACTTGAAGTTTTTCAGGCCACAAGTGACATGAGTTTTTCCTTTACATCAACAGTCTAGCATTCATATCAAATAGAGAAAGGAAAGCTAGCAGATGAACTCCTACGGGATATTAACATGTTGTCCTCATACTCAAATCTGTGTTTGATACTCTGTTTATAGAAACATCTTCATATAAGCCTGCAAAGCAAAATTAACCACGCTTTCTAGCAGGCCATTATGCAAAACCACCACCCTGAGAGACAAAACTCAAACCACTGAAAACCAGGGACTGCAAACCAGATTCTAACTAGAAGACTATTATTTTAACATGATTTCTTCCCCAGTCTCTCATGCTTAACCATGCAGTTATCACAACCAATTTCACATTCCCTGGAATAAGTTATCAGTACATAAAGGTCAAGAAATTATCTGTTCTTAATGTATGAATTGCTTCTCCTTCTTGCAAGAGGATGGCTACTTCTGGCATCTTTTGCAGAAAAGCTTTCATGCTGCTTGCCAAAGCAGTCATTTTATCATCCATCGGCACCTGCAGTTTACTGTTTCGCTCCACGGTCCAGTGCTTTCTTTTAATTCTATTTCAAGAGAGGAGGCACAAACTCCGAGAAAAGAGCTGTAAGTCCTGCAGTCTCAAATTCCTTTTGTAGCTCATCCAGTCTCGAGTATTCTTTGACTTCAAACGTCTGAAACCTGAAATGGCAAAAGGGTAACTCAAGAAGATGCCCAGATTTGTCAGAACGTAATTCTCAATTCTGTTACTTTTCTATCCACAACCCTACCACATTATACCTTTTCTGCTGTGCCTGTACTTTCGTCTCACACAGTACACTAATCATTTTCTCTTTGCATTTCTTTCCGCTTGAGTCCACATCTACCTTAGAAGTTTTCTGAAGAATCAAGTACTCCTAAGTGAAAAAGAGAGTAAAATATTAAATGTCACCTTAGGAACTTTGAGATTTAGCAAAATGCAAAAATCTACATAGGTTTTCTTCAGCACACAGCAACGAAGCTTTCAAAGTGCCCACCCCATGAAGTGTGGGACCGTTTCTAGTCATCAGCTTGAAGTTACACACAGACTTCAGTGATATGGAGAACATGAGTTTGAAAAGACTAAACGTTCTCCTTTAATATCACCACAAAAAGCTGCCTAATGCAGTGGGAGTTCTTAAATACAGACAGAAGTCCAAAGCCCAGGCATGCACTAGGAGCACCACGTGGTCTAGGACAAGAAAAGAGACAATAATGAGCTGGAAATATATCTGCTGTTTATTTTTCATCACAAGTTTTCTGTTGTCTGAGGCATGGGGGAAACATAGGAGACTGAACCTGGGCATATCACAGTCAGGATACACAGGGAATATAGGGGTCTAACTACAGTGGGAAGCAAAGCAACACAGGTGACAGGCCTACAAGTATCACTGGTTTCTTTCACATAGAATATCTTTTCTTCCTTAAATACAATGAAGTTGCTGGGCCTTCCTAGTCTCCTAATGATCAATCTGCTTCCAAATTGTTAATCTTAGAAAAACACACACAAAATATTCAGGCACATAGGTTTCAGTGGTAAATCAATAGAACTAGTCAACATTCATTGTTCCTGCACCTTAATGTTGCTCCTGTCACCCTGAAGAAGAATCAATATTATCTTGCCCATGAACATCAGTCTTCCAGTCAGCCTTAGATCCGAAGCCCATTTTTCCACAGTTTTGACATATTTTGCCTTGGCTCTCATGTGATCTAAATGCAAAAGGAGCACCCAGATACCGTCCTCTGTACTTTTTCCTTTTGACAAAGTAGTTTTTTCATGGCAAACTGGTGCTGATTGCTTAATGACATATTTAAGATGCTGCTGTAGCCAAAGAATCAGATCGTGTACCATGGGTTCAGAAAGATGCTTCTTTGCTTGTTCAAGTAATTTATCTTTCACATCCATACACTGGGCCCTTGTAAGCTGGTCTGAGCTAACAGAAATATCTGGTAGAGTTGATGGATAATTGACTGGTAAATGAAATAGCAGCTTTAAGAGTACATCTGTATCCAGCAGTTCTTTCACACTGATTTGAATCCGAAATGTGATTCCGTGTGTCTCTAGAAAGAATCAGAAAATAAATGTGAACAGATTGCTTTTAGTTGAAATACATATGTATCATTAATTCATGGCATTTTCTTTCACAGTTCAACTCAAGTGACTGCAAGTCTATATAAAATAAGGGGTGTGGGGTTTTTTTTGCAGGGTGGGAGGTTGCAGCCAATGGCTCAAGCCAGACTTGCAGGGAATCCTGAAATGAAACACTTCCATATCATACTAGAAGGAAAGTTATTAACACATTCTGAAAAGCATTCACACCTTTTGGCTCTCTCAAAGTCTAGACAAGCCAGTAATAAAGAAGTGCTTCTCTCAGAAACACATAAGTCAGCTTCTACAGCTCAATAGCAGCAGTGAGGACAATTGAAAATGGACTCTTCTGGATGGACTCAGCACTGCCCTAACTTTGCTTGTCTCCTAGAGAAATCTGTAAGACTTCTAACACCAATATGAGCACTGGGTGTTTTTTAAGACAACCACTCAGAAGCAGCTCCACACTAAAGAGAAACTTGGAATATAAAAAATGAAGATTCTTTGTGCCCTACAACTTTCAGATAAAATCCGCTTAATTCTGTTCTGCCAACTTCTCTACACGTGCAACAGTTGAGCTGACGTACGAAGAACATCTCTGTTGTACATCTGATCCTAGATGACCATATATATGTGTACACTTACGTACACATGTGTATGCACCCACATATATGCTCAAAACCTGTTGCTGGTGTATTTCAGAACAGAATTATTTCCAGAGTGAAAGAGATACACACAGTATGTAGCAGGAAGGGGAGAAGGCATCCTCCTGATAAATCACATATCAAAGATGCTGAATATGAAAGTTCTGTGTGGTAATTCCTGCCATAAAACCTTCTTGACTAAACCACAATTCACAGAAAAACAAGACAGAACCTCATCAAGTGAAAAGTGGGGACAAAGACCTCTGCCATGGTCCTCTGCCATGAAGAAACAGGGTATCAGATAAAAGATGATCTTCTTCAGACGTTCTCTGCTTCACCTCTTTCCTTTAAAGAAATAGCTAAAATGTCTGGTTGATTCATTCTATGAGGGCAGGAGAAGCCAGATCTGAAAGGCAGATTAGAGTAGAGCTGAGTTCCAGAGGAGCATTTCTGAATTGACTTGCCTTCTTCTCCCTCTACCTTATCTTACCTTCCTTTACTGGACAGCCATTTGAATTATGCTTTAGTATTGCTGATGCTGCTAACCAACCTCAGTGCTCTCTCTGATTTTCTATCTGAACCCTACTAAGTAAGTGAAAGATGCTAAAAGTGACTTAGACAGAAGCACTTTAGAGAGCTTAGCCAGGGGCTTGTTCCCAAACCTCCTTCCAGGGTCATAGGAAGGACTCTTTTAGGTCAGAGTGGTCACCAAATAAAATAAGCAAATCCTCAAAACCCAATAATCAAACTCTAATGTTACCATGAAACAAACATACGCAAACCATTGCTACCTAAACAGCATCAAATCCATCCATCAAGCGCTAAAAGCAGTGGCTGCAAACCCAGTGAATTAAATGGAATCACACCCAACCATACCAACAGGCACTACACGTCAAAGCCTCGTTCCTGCCATCAGGAGGTGGTTTCCAGGCTTCTGAGATGAAAGGTTCCAGATTATTTTTAAGGCAAGTTTATTCCTCAAAGATGCACCTGCCTTGGAAGAGACTCCACTTTCCACAGCATCCATCTGGCAGCAAGAGGCCCTTGCTCCCTGGGAGTAGCTATGCAGGAGGACCTCAGGCCTTCCCGTTCCAATGTGTGTCTTTTGCTGCCCTGACAAACGTTTCTCAGCGGGCAGCAGCAATGCTCTGTAATAGTGCAATTCCTTTGTCATTAGGCTAGGCTCGGTACACATAACCCCACAGACAAGAAGAAAAGCCTGCACTGCACCTTCTGGGAGCCTCCTGACCACCATGGAGGGTCTCCAAACACACAGAGTGCCTA
>JAOEHX010012880.1:0-12660 GCA_025448015.1 Bolborhynchus lineola
ATATTGGAAGGCTGCTATGAGGTCTCCACACAGCCTTCTCTTCTCCAGGCTGAGCAGCCCCAACTTTCTCAGCCTATCTTCGTACGGGAGGTGCTCCAGTCCCATGGTCATCCTCCTGTTTACTTTATTGCTTGATGCTATTCCAGATTGTTTTAAATGTCTCATTGGAGAACACAGGAATTCTCAAATGCAGCTCTAGGTTCTCCCTGGAGAAACAAGTTCAGGAAGAAGAAAAGCAGAGCATCTCCTGCTTTTGATATGTACACTGTTTTCACGAAAGAGCATAATTTGTCTTTGTAGCACTGCATATATCTATGCAGGAATTATTAATAGTTCCCTTGCCAGTGTGATCCTTTACATACTTTGGGTATCAGACTCAGGGCAGAGTAACTGTGAAATGTAATGGGCCTGTGTTATACAAAATGTCAAACTAAATGATGTAATGGTCCTTTTTGGCTTGAGTCTAAGCATCTGGTTCTTAGCCAGCTTGAACTTGGCTGTCTTTCTAAGGATGCTTGCCAGATAAAACTGCTGCCATGGTTGTTATATTTGTTTCTTTTTCCTTAGAAGTTTATTAGCAGGAAAAATCCAACTTGATTAGCACAGAATTTAGTTGCCTCTTTTGTGAAAATGTTCTTCTTGGATTATTTTTCTAACTGTGGCTAACATAGTTAAAAATTTTAAATCTTCCAATAAGTAAGCAAGGGGAGAAGAACTGTGAACTAAAATTTCATAAAAGCAGTAGCATGACAGTTTACTGATGGTTTTGTTCCATGTGGTCTTCATTCTGGAAAAATAACTTATGTCCAGATTTTTTTTTGAAACTCAGCTAATTATATGATGTGATGGAAACACTTTCATTTTACACCTGATTTTTTTTAATTTAGGTGACTAATCCTTACATATGATTCTTCCAGTTAATTATGAAGGCGTTGTCAGAAACCTCACAGTAAGTGTCATTATGTCTGTTGTTCTGGCTTAATTTCTATTGAAGTGTTTTATAGCATCAGCTGTATTCTGGGGTACTTGCATAGCATCTGAACTTTGGTGACCTTCTATATGCAATGCAGTTAACAGCAAAAGTAGTTCCACTCAGGGGAAGGTCAAATTTGGGTAAGGTGTCATATGGCTATCTGGTTGTGCATTATCTAAGGTTTTGCGTTCAGCCCTTTTCACTAACTGTATCATGTTGCTCTTCAAACTGAGAACTTGTGTATCTGGACCATACTGGCTGAGGGCCAAGTCAGTGTAAAGCTCATCTTCAGTTCCTGGACAAGCATGAGATTTTCTTGCCCACACCTTTTAGATAAACAGCTTTGAGAGAGGTTATTGACTTTTTTGAAATTTATTTATTTTTCTTTCTCTGTCTTAAACTTGCTTTTCTTCTCTGTACCTGTTCTTATGCCTGCATCACAATCAGTTTGCCACTCAGTTGTGCATACACTGCTGTTGTTGAGAGCAGTACTATTTGTATAGATGACTTCACTTTTCAAAAATTCCAATTTTACAGTAGATGT
Source organism: Bolborhynchus lineola (assembly GCA_025448015.1). Classification (NCBI taxonomy): domain Eukaryota; kingdom Metazoa; phylum Chordata; class Aves; order Psittaciformes; family Psittacidae; genus Bolborhynchus; species Bolborhynchus lineola. The sequence goes on from JAOEHX010012880.1 coordinate 1,518, forward strand.
TTTTGTTTGGTGGTTTATTTGTGTGTTTGTGGGTACTTTCTTTTTTTGGTTTTAGGGGTGTTTTTTGTTTTTTAAATCATTAATGGATCTTAGTTGGTGGAAAAATGTATTTGTCCCTGAGTGATCAATCTGAAAACTCTTCGAATGTCTGTTACTTTCTGTATTGCAGAGATGTAGAATTATTGCAGTGGATAATCTACAGCTTGTGAATGTATCATGGTGTTCATATCTTGGTGTAAATCTTCATTAATTCTAATGTGTACTGTTTGGTTCTGTATAATTTTCTGTTAAAAAAAGTTATGTCCGTAATCCAATGTAAATATTATTCCAATAACTACTGAATGCAAAGCCAGGCAGTATTTGTTATTTAAATGGTTATTAGTTGGGTCCCAAGACCATATGAATCTAAACTTGACAGTGTCCTGTTGTCCTTAGTGGAAATTATTGCAGGACCTTTGCAATTGAAGTGCATTGCAAGAACTGTGCATGACATAAGCAAAATTTTGGTGAAGTGTGCATTTTATATTTTAAACTTTTCAGTGCATAGAACCAAATCAGCCTTTCAAAGCTTACATGAAACAGATGCTACCCAAGCGTTTCCATTATTCCTATAATGACCGGATTGAACCATTGCACTTCTATTTAGACTCCCAATGGCAGCTTGCTAGGTAAGTTACAGTCTTCAGTACTTGATTATACAGTAAACAATTGAATAATTTCTTGTTTTCTCATAGCATTTCTCTTTCAAATGCTATTCTCTTCTAATAGCTATCAGTGATAGCTATTAAAGCATGGTATTCTTGTTTGTCATAGCAAAAGGACATTGCAAAGAGACAATGCATACTTCAGATGTTAGAAACTTTGTCAGATACTTCAGCATGCCTTGCCATGCTTTAGGAATTTTCAAAGTGAGTGCTGAAAGCTAAGCATGTGCATAACTACCTAGTTGAATCGGTCTTCTGAACGATCCACAGGCATATATTGAACTTATTGAGCCTGCTATTGTTAGTTACGTGTTCTGACCAATGAATTTTCAAGTCCCCGAGCAATAGCATCTGCTATAATAATATAATTTTGAACACTTCTATTTTAAAACCAAGAAGGTTTCGGTCCCTGTATTCAGTAAGTCCTGTTGTCTAATGCTGTGAACAAATTTTTATTAAAAACCAAAGAAATATTAAGAATCTACTTGTATGAAGTACTGTGAAGTACTGTGAAGTTCTGTTACCCGAATGACAGTGAAAATCTGTTATCCTAAGAACAAATATTTTGTTTACATATAACCTGATATCTGGCTTTAAATTACTCTGAACATTTGCAAATTCCAAAGGGATTACATTTGCTGAGAAAACTACCTGCAGATAATATTTGTCAAAGAAGTTATTTTCAAGGCATTCTTTTCCTGAGCTTTCTATTCTTTCTAATGACTTTCTATTCCCTATGGACAAGCCTCTAAGAATCTTTAAATAGATACATAAACATTTCACCACTGAATGTAGTTTATACTGATATGATTTATAAAGTGTGAGTTACAGAAACTGTGAATTTTTAATAGGAAACCGCTTGAGATTAAAAGATGTACAGGTGGATTCCATGGTTCAGACAATCGCTTCCCCAGTATGCAGGTGAGACTTAAAATTTATGCTAGCTCTTATTTCTATCTCGTTTTATTTCTGAATGTTCTGTTTGCCGGGTGTTAAGATTTAAGTTTTCAAAGATCTGTGGCACTATTCCATCTGCAAATAAAGAAATCAAGCATTTGTAGGATTCCTATTGTGATGTGCTGGGTAACCCACACAGGATGGGATTCCACTGTCGTAAGAGTTGAGCAAAAACCCAACAGGACTTACCCCATAGATTTCACTGTACTGTTAAGAGTACAAAGTTGCATCAGGTTGGTTGGTTGTAACATTAAAAGAGGGAAAAGAGAGAGCTTATCAACCCTCAAACACAGTAATTGTAGGTCTTAAGAAAATTCAGATTGAAAGACCTCAGGTCTGTAGTCCTACCTGTACTTGGAACACAGTCAGCTGTGAGATCATACCAGGTTACTAAGGGCTTTACACAATTGTTTTTGAAACTGCTAAGGATAGAGGCTCCACAGCTTCTAACCAACTCATTCCACTGCCTGACTGTTCTCCTGGTGCAAATGTGTTTAGTTATAGCTAGCCAGAACCTTTCTTGTTTCAGTTTATGCCTATTGCATCTCTGCCTCCCACTATGTAGCACTGCAGAAGTGACAGTCTCTTTGATGATGGGGGACTGCTGTTATGTCCACCTGAGGCAATCTCTTTTCAATGCTGAACAAGCCCTGTTCATCTTCCCAAGGCAGGAGCTTCAGCCTTCAACCACCTTGGGGGTCCTCTACTGAATTTGTGATGATTCTTTATTGATGTCGTTCCTTTATGTTTGAGGTGCAGAACCTTTATATGGCATAAAGAAATGCTGAGTAGAGAGGGATAATCCCTTACCTCAACCTGCTGGCTCAGCTTCTGTTTATACAGCATGTGATACTGCTGACCTTTGCTGCCAGGGTGTGCTGCTTGGTAATGTTCAGTTTACTGTCCAGGCCTTTGCAAGCAAAGTTGTTCCCTAGCCGACCAGTCCTCGTGGTCTGTAAGGCTTTTGTTTGCCCTGGAAGTCCGTGGAGCTTCCACCAAAGGAATTACTGACCAACTGGTCAGAGAAGCGTCTTTTGCAAAATACATAATTACTTCTGATCCTGTCTTTTGTGCAAATTCACTAAATTATCTCCCAACTCCATAATTCTGCTGTGTCATGATAGATTATGTATCACTGTTCTGAGGTGCAGGAGAAAGCATATTGTTTGTTTAAGGAGAGTCCTAAAATTATTCTCTTTAATGAGAAATGGGGAGAGATCAAAGGGAAACATGAAATCAGATTCTTAGGCAGCTCCATTTAATTTGGGAAAGTCACTTAATCTATCCACTGCTTTAGTTTCTGCTATCAAAACAATGAAAAGCAATGCTTTTAATTTGAAAAAGATGTTTTTCAGGATGAAGTACGCTAACAGTTATGAGGTACTTAGTACTATTACAGTTAATATGTGTAAATATATCTACAGAGAGAGAACCCCCTATTAAAAAAAAATACTGAAAGTAACTTTTGTGAAGAAACCTACGTAGGCTATGTGAAGCATAGATTTCACTTAAAAGCCTTATTTTTCATGTCTTGTAGAATAATGTACTGTTGGCATCAAACTGCTAGCCAAAAGAAGTGTTAATTTTGCATTGGTTTACCCTTCCAGACCTACTCTTTTTCTGATTTGACAATGAAAAACATGTTGATAGGGCACCTAGTAATGGGTTACAACCCACAAGGCCGTGTGATAGCAGATGCCAGCTTTAGCATGTTCTCTCTGCTGCAGTTTGACTTGTGTAATTTTTTTTGTTCTGATAGGTTGACTCTCTTCAAATTTTTTGCCAGGCTTGGGATTGTCAGTTCATATAAGCCCCAGCTGGTCTTAAACCAAACATATTTTATCCTTTTGTGGCTAACATTATAGCAGCATGAATTTCATGCTCTGTAATTGACTAGTTCAACAGAAAGGAGGTAGCATGTTCCTGCCTCATCTGGTTCAAATTAGGCTTGTCAAGTAAATTATTAGCCTACAGCATCAACAGCTGCAGAATGTCAGCCTGAATTACGCTTTAATGTCAAAAAAAGAAGTTAGAGTTGAAGTTCTAATTTTTGCCATACGGCCATGAAGTCTGAGACAATTGCATTGCAAAGAACTTTGAGATCTTATACAGGAAGATGCTATGGAGTGCAAAGCATCCATCACTCATTCAGTATCTTGATACCACAAATAAGATGAATATCTCAGGATAAGTTTAAAAAACAGAGTTTTTTTTTTTTTTTTGGTCAGTAGTTGAGTTAAGCCTTTGCTTCCCTTGACTCTGTGTCCTTACTCCTGCAGCAAACCCTGCTCTATGCTGGTGTAAGCTTTTCATGGCTGCAGTGGTAAGTAGGTGGGGGAACTGAACTAAAAGGAAAAGAGACAGCAGGAAAGAAGTTTTTTGAGCTGACTGTGTTTCTGGATCAGGTTTGCTGTATGGCTACACAGTCGCTTGTGCCAATACAGCTCAGGAAGTGGTGTAAGAAGAACAGCTGCAAACCAGGCGTAGAAGCCTAGGATCTTGGTACTGCTTAAACCATTTAAAGCACTGCTACCAACAGATGTTTTTATAGCCTCAAGTCAAAAGTTTCCACCTTGTTTATAGGGCATGAAATGTGATGGCTATTTTGGCTCAACATTTTCTGTTTATTAAATTCCTTAAAGCATTTAAGAAAGTGTATTTAACTTCTTTAAAAGCAGAGAAGAGCAAGGTACATCATAAATGGCTTAAGGCAATTTTTTAAAGGCAACAATGAGACAGAATCAGATTTCCTAATACTCTTACTACTTTAAAAAATATTCTTACTTTTTTAAAGAAAAATTTGTTTTTGACTTAGTCCATACTATGCTGGTAAAGATTAAGTTCTTAGCAGAAAATACCCTCTGAATATGAAGATATTTTCCATTTTAACTTGTCCTAAACAGAGTTCCACTTTATTTTTCTCTGTAAATCCTAGGCTATCTTTATTGGGTTTGGACCAGGATTCAAGTTTCATACTAAAGTTGACCCATTTGAAAACATCGAAGTATATAATTTAATGTGTGGTAAGTACAATTGATGGGGGTCATCTTTGTTCAGTAAAACATAATATCTTTTGGGCATTGTAAATCTTCTAATGGCAGGTTTTTAAGTGTCCTTAGAAATTTGTCCTTAAAACTCACTGCTCATTTTCGCAAATAAAAAGCTGCTTCTTTTCCTGAGAAAGCTCCAGCCTTCTGAATGGGTAATGGTTGTTTAGGATCTACTGGTCAGGCTACCTTACATCTCTCCTTTCTGCTGGTCACCCTGTGTACTCCTCTGGCTTCTCCAGAGCTGGTACTTTGACTCACCACTACTAAAACTGACTACTTTACACTCTCTCTACCATCAAGAAGAAGGGATATATCTCTCACATCTAGCTAGAGCCTTTATCAGATGAATCACTCAGGTGACCTTACTCAGATAGAACAATAAGTATCAAGCGTAATGATGGATATGGGTACAGCTGTCAGGCAACTCATTTCCAGAAAACCTGAGTCAGTCAAGGACTTTTTATGCTCTTGAAAAAGTCCTTGTATTTTGTCATGTGTTTTCTTATTTGTTGCTTTCCTTTACAGTATTTTAAATTTTAGTTACTTTAGTTATAAATTTTTAGTTCAGATAAAATTTAATATTTTTTAATTTTTGTTAGTAAGCCTTCTCACAGACTTAATGTATTTGTCACATGTTTAATTTATGTATTGTATTTTTTAAAACTAGATTTGTTTGTTTCCCTGTCCTCATTGTCTAATATAACAGGAGTCTCAAATATACTTTTTTGAACTTTTGATGGACTGCAACAGTCTTGTTAGTCTTTATTCCCATTGCTTTGGAGTCTTGTTCTAGAGTTAGCTGTTTCTGCAGCTGTCAGATTTCCCATTTCTTGATCCTCTGTGGTGTTGCTCTAGAATTCATGATTGATTTCTGTTCCATGAAGTCTGCTTCTGTGTCTGAGGATTGCAGACAGGCTTTCCAAAACCAGATTTCTTTGCTGTATTTTCTGACACTGTACAGTACACTGCACCAGAGAAGTGGTGTTTCTTTCTGAAAATCAGATGCCTAGATGCCTTGTAGCCCTTTATATCCCCCTCAAACACAATGCTACTGTGACTCCTTGTTTCTTTGACCCTTCTTTGTTCTGTATTTCATGATTTCTCCAAAAGTCTGTCACTAGTTCTACCACTTCCTGTTCATTTATTCCCCTTGGGATCTTCACCTGTTTCGCATTATTTCCTGCCTACTTCTCTCTCTTGCTAGGACCTATACTTGCTCTAACATCTACATCTGTGGGGGGCAAAGTATTACCAAAGGGTTTGATCCAGAAAGCACTTAACGAGAGCACTGCACATCAGTGGTGGTATTCAGGTATACCATGTTTAAACTGTGTGTTTAAATTCTTTGCTGGAATAGGAAACAGGCCATTGTCAGGAAGCCTACCTCTTGCAGTCTTGCATACTTTACTGTCTTCTGATGTCACAATTGATCTTGAACCTTCTTGTGACCCAGATCTGTGTATTCTGCATGGGAAGGGGTAAAGTCCTTAGTGGCATTCTGGTGAAGCAGGTTCAGTGACATATCAGATATTTTTTCAAGTGCAGTCATTGAGGTCTAGATTTCCTCTATCCTATATATAAAGAATAATAGGATGTGCAAAAGCCAGCACAGTAACTTCCAGATAGAGAATGAAACGAGGTGATTTACTCAACCATTTGCTTGCGCAGGGCTTAAATGTCGCATGGACTGCAGAAAGGCATCTTCTTTCACATGTCATTTGGAGCTCTAGTGTTTCTCTCAGAGGTGGCTGATTGCATCTTCTTGCAAAATGTAGCCTGAGAAGAGATAGTTTCCCATTTGTCCAATATCTCATCACTTAAAGTGCAAGCACTGGATATGTGCAAATGTCTTGTCTAAATAGGGGAATTTCAATTCAGGTTTTGCATGTTGCCAGACTTGGGGATTTCTGGGCTGTTGTGAATTCCTGGATACTCCACTCAAAATAATAGTAACATAACCATGTAATTTAGCTGTTCGAGTGGTGACCTGAGTTCTGGGACCGGTTCTGATTTGTTTTTTTTGCTGCTTTGTGTGGTATATTCCTTGGAGCATGGACTGCTAGGACAAGAAAGGCTGTTTTATTCTCCCAAAGAAAAGCAGCTCCACCTGGGGGAATGTCATTTCCTCCAGCTGAAGCTGTTTTTTTTGTTACAGGAGTGGCACTGAACTTTCCTTCCTGCATGTGTTCAGTTCCCCGTGCAGGAAGGGAAATTCAGCTCTAACTCTTGTGCTGTAGGTAAGTGTAGACACCAACCTTTTGGATACAAGGGTGCCTGCTGTATTTTGAAAACATCTTATTTCATAGATTCTGTATGAGTTAAGTGGAGAAACAACAAATCTATGAATGCTAGTGTTGATTGAAGTGAAACAGAGCTTGATCTCTTCAGTATTTTCAAAGTGTCTGAAATGTCTCCAAGCATTGGTGGTAGGCAGCTTCTGGTTGTTTGAGTTGCTTTAATGATGGATTTAGGTATTTAGGGTAGAGATGCTTTTCTGGTTAGACTACTTTGGTGACAATTTTGAATCTTAAAATTTTAGATGCAAGTGATGTTTTAGATGTAAGCAGAAACCTATGTTCTGCATAGGCTTTTTTATGGCTTTACTCTTTAGTGGTGCTTATGATTTAATTATGCTAATTAAATATTATTTAATATTCATATAAGTAAAAAAAATAAAAAATCCAAACCTAATAAATCAAAAATCCCCCAGACTTACCCCCCAAAGCTCCAATGTTATGTAGTCATTAGTTTCATGCATTTGAGACTGCTGTTCTATCCCCCACTAAAAGTTTGGATGCTGGAAGTTCACTTCGTTTTGGAAGTCAACCTCTGCCACATTTTGCACTTGCTCTGTCCCTCTTTACAGGCAGACTAATACTACCCTGAGCCTTAGCTAAGAATATGTGTGCTTTCCCTTTTGGGCATTGGTGATCAGTAAGTAGGGCAGCTTTATTGACTCCCCCATCCTTGTAATCACAATAGAATCAGCAGTGTACCACAGTCTTTCTAATTCTGCCTAAAATCACTTGAATTCTTTCATAGATTTGCTTGGTTTGAAACCAGCCCCAAACAATGGAACTCATGGACGCCTAAACCATCTGTTAAGGAATATTGTTTATACACCCCAACATCCCACAGAAACAGGCCATCTTTCTGAATGCTCTCTGGTGGGACAAAGAGCCTTCTCAGTGAGCCTTGGCTGCTCCTGCAGGACAGGGGTAAGTGCTGAAGTTGTTAAAGTGTAGGCAGACAACTGTGTTGTGTTCAAAGAATGAAACTGTCTGGATTATCCTGTGTTTATCTTTATCCACTAGTTGAGCAGTTCTCTACTGTTGGTTTCGAAATCGAATCTTGCCAAGGGTTAGTGGGTACCAGCCTTTATTTGTATATCCATTTTTGCAGTCTGCTTATGTGAAGTCATATTCAGTTTTGAAAAGCCAGGAAGATGCCACAGAAGCAAGCTTTGATGGCGAGAGCATTTAGTTCTTGCTTGCTTTACTGAATTATGCTGAAATTTCCTTTCTGTGAATGTTGTGTGTTTGGGCTGTGGTTTTCAAGGCTGTAAATTTGCCTTTGGCGAAACCAGTTTGTTTCTGCAAATTCTCCATAGCCTCTTGCCAGTAGATGTCACAGTTCGGTACAGTGCAAGGCAGATGTTACGCTCAGTACTTTAAGTGTAGTAATGGCTCATAATATGCTTCGTAGGACACTTAGTAGAATCTCACTGTTTTTGCTTTATAGGGCTTGCCAGTAAGGGATTTTCACCAGCGTTTAAATCTCACTGAAACAGAAGGTAAGAACTTCAGATAGTAATATTAAAATGATAAAAAAAGTTGGAATTGTTAAATTATGAAATGTTTATTAAACTTCTGATCAACTCTCAAGTACTTTTAAATATTTCCTCATACTTGCTTGGATTATAGTTCTGAGGCTTTCATATATCATCCTACTGAACCCTTTGTTCTACAAATAAATGTGTATCCTAGTCCATGTGTCTTTATGGCATACCTGATACTTTTGAATTTCTAGCGCTGAAGTAATGAGCATTTCAGTATGGGAAGCAAAAAGAGTGCATGGGGAATTTGCATGTATGGACCTGAGAAGAAATCCGTGCAAATACAGACATCACAATGGCAGCATACTTTTAATGAAGCACAAGGGGTATTTTTATATGGTTGAGTTGTTATAGTCTTAAGCTTTTACTTATTTTATGTATGTTTTATTTCCATTTATTGGACATACCATGTTTGAGCTGCAGTTTGCAAGGCTGTAGATCTGCTCCTTATTTGTAAAACAAAATAAACTATTTTGAGCATGGACAAAGTAAGACAATAAATAAATCATGAAAATTGTAAGTCAAAATAGAATGTAGCCCTTAGTGCTAATGCCTTAAAAGAAAATCAAGATGATTAGGCTGTCAGAAAGAGACATAGATGAGACCTTGCCTTGCGAGTGTTCATAATACCTTGTTTTTTATGCAGATAAGCTCTGTGTTTGGAAATACTCCACTGTAGCTCACTGGTCTTAAATGCCAGTAACAGATAAGATTCAGTGCTTGCTGCTTATTCAGGGGTGATTGAAGGCTTCTGTTGGTTTGTGTAGTATGTCCTGGTACAAAGAGCAGATAGAGCTTTCTTGAATCCTTTCCACTAACAACAGCACATCTTTCTAAAATGTGTCCCAGAACCCTTTAAAAATAACTTTTAGAATTAACACTCATGAGAGCAGCAAAATGAAATCCAGTTAGTACAATATAGTGTGCTTTCCCCAAAGCATATAGATAGATTCACAGGAGCAGACTGCTGATGTGTAGGTGGATGTTTGAGTGCCTACTGAACCTGGCTTTGAAGAAATATGGCAAGGCCAGGCACGTAACCTACTTCAGTTCTGTTTCGTACAAATAGGAACCTAAGTCTCTAAACCTACAATTATGAAACAGTAGGATTTCCGCTTAGGTTGTCAGTGAGAAGTGGCTTAGCACTAGTCTTAATAGCAATAATTTCTTGAAGTTAATGAACTTAAGCACTTTTAATTACATATAAAAAGTGTTATCACAGATAAAAATGTGGTAACCAGCTTAGATGATTCTTAGACTATTTAGAGCTTATTAGTTACCTCAGTTTGCATATTCCCTTGTTGAATGTCATAACCTGACAAACTGTAAGAACAACATAATATCAACTGTATTTTTAGTCTTATGAAAAAATGCTTAGTTTTTCCCTGATGGGTGAGAAATAAATGTAATAATCTTGACATTTTCTTGTGTTGTGGAACTGCTGTGGAAAAAAACTGCAGCATTCTTTGCTCAATTTATTTTCCTATTTAAAACAGTTACCTTGAAATTGTAGTTCTGCATAACTTGTGGCTGGTAATGACCTATTTAAAGGACTACATGTTTTTATACCTTCTTTACAATTCTAGTTGTGTAATGATTGGAAATACTTGCATTTTCAAAGGCAGTGTAGTATTTTTATTTTAACATATTTCCTTATGCTGGTTTTCCTCAAGTTTGTATTTTACATCAGAGAATTTAAAACTTGAACACCTTCTTTTTTCCTTGTTTCTAGTTGGCAAAAATATAAATATTCAATGCTTTGGTGAAATTAAAATATACCTTGTGGGTTAAAACTCAAAACATTCTACTGACATTTGACTGCAGCAAATAATTGCAAGAGCATGTTTCTTATGACTCTGTTTTGTTGCATCTTTGCTTTTTCTTTAAGATAAATGGTATTGACTCTAAAGTAGTTATGTTCCTAACTCTGCCTTACTTTTCAGCTTCTAATGAAATACCCTCTGCTGATTTCACATAACTGCTTTCCTGTATAGTTTCAAAAGCAAGTCTTCACTCTTCATTGGATGCAGTAGTTTGCCAACAAATAGGCAATGCCTCAGGCAAGGGTCTGCGAAAAATCCTGTGCAGTATTGTGCATTAAATATTCGGAGTTCTCTATCTCTGTATACAAACTTTATAAAGAGAGGTGGTCCATCAGAAAGAGGGAGAAGGAAGGTTTTGACTATCACCTTAATTATAAAGCAAGTTCTTGCACATCAGAAAATTTCACTAGTCCTTCACTGGATTGTTTATTAGAGTGGATTTGGTTGGAGGCTTGCCAGACTGGTCAAGGATGCTTTTAACTAGATGTGTTGGGGGAGGGGGGCATTGTTCCATCCCCACACACCCAGTCACTTGCCAGCACCTACAGTAAGCATTTGGAGCAATGTAGAGATATTTCAGCTACTCCAGCCAAAGAGCCAGCTTCAACTGGAGCTCAGCTCAGATACCTCTATACAAATGCCCGTAGCATGGGGAACAAACAAGAGGAATTAGAGATGTGTGCACACCTACGGGGGTTGATATCATAGGCATCACAGAAACATGGTGGGATGGCTCCTATGACTGGTGTGTTGGAATGGAAGGTTACAGGCTCT